>JAPXFY010000019.1:70852860-70887860 GCA_030674185.1 Monoplex corrugatus
TTTCAGCCAAGCTTCCTTAGCTTCATTGCACCTATTCCTTATTCTTTGTTTATCTTCCTGTATATCTCCTCATTTCTCTTTGCCTTCTTCTGTTCCTCCACCAAGCCTAGAATTTCTTTTGTCATCCAGTTCTTTTTTGCTTTTCTATCTACTTTAGGGATTTCTTCACAAGCTTTATTTATCGAATTTCTCAACTTTGTCCATTGTTCCTCACTATCACCAACTCTTCCAGAGCACTGAATTTGTTTTGACCATGCACACTGATTTTTATGTATTACTTCATCTGTCTTAAGAGTCCAAGATTTAGTTTGATGTTGCTTTTGTTCTGTTTCCTTTTCCTTATTTTCAGCCTAAATCTTCCCACTACAGGATTGTAATTACTGTTGCAGTCTGTGCCTGGTAGTGTTTTTGCTGTCAGTAAAGAATTTCTAAATCTTTTATTGATCAGGACGTAGTCAATCTGATTTTTGGTATTATCTCCTAGACTCATTCAAGTCCATTTTCTTCTATTAGGCTTCTCAAACCAGGTGTTTCCTATTACGAACTCATTCATCTGTGCCCATTCTACAAGTTTCCCTCCCCATCATTTTGTGTACCAAAGCCATGAGGTCCAACTATATCCTCCACCCTATCCTGTCGCACTTTAGCATTAAAATCTCCCATTATTATTGTAACTTCTTGTAAATTTTGATATATATGTGCTGTGATGAAACAGCCAAAACCTTTGGCAGCATGCTCTGTCTCACAGCACTTGGCCCAGTGTGATTGGCTGCTGACCTCATGCATAATTTATCTGGGCTGGACAGAGCTTTCAGATTCATGTAAATTGGGATTCCCTAGCTTACAAATGGAGGTACGAAAATTCTTGATGTGATGTGAACGTACAAAAACATCGATGGCAAATGATATGCACATCATCATTACGTACATACATCCGTGGCACTGAAGAGGTTAATATTGTTTAAACCCTTTGACTTCCGCACTGTCCCCCAGCATCTTGTATTGCCAGCCACACAAGCAAATGTAAATCTAAACCTTTTGACCCCCTCACCCTATCCACAGTTTTCTGCACGAAGCTGGTGGAAAGGGTGAGGAGTCAAAGGGTGATTTTTTCAGTTGGTGGCAAGGGTGCAGGAGTCAACAGGTTAAAACCCAGCCGACTGCGCAGCCATATCAGGGCTATAACCATCTCGAAAAGTGCACCATACTCAAAAGCCTACATTTTTAACTTCTATTTTCTTACATTTAGATGGGATTCGGTTTTTGCCCGAGTTTATCTCTCTGAGCCTGAGGTGTTTTGGGGATGTAGTTTTAACTTTAGGCTTAGCCTACTTCGGCATGCCATTTCCCCCTTCATTTCATGTTGGCTACATGTAAAGCCCGGGGTTGCGGAGCACTGTTTACAGTAGTTCCAAAAAGTGACAACTGTCAAGTGTCAAGAGTGTTCAGACTTCAGTGTAGTCATCAGTTTCGTCTGATTTGTCGTCTGGCAAATTCTGCTTTTCCTGACAACATGAGCGCACGTTTCATTTCAACTTACTGAAGAACAGAATAAAGCGCGACAACAGATGTTTTGTCGCTGCTTACCTGTTACACAAGCACTCACTGCCGTAGGCTTGTGAGCAGTAACGATGTAATTGTGAGCCATTTTGAACGTCGCACTGTGCAAAACCCTATGAGTAACTCTTTTATATGACCACAAACAGCAGATTTCGGAAATGGGTTCACGAATATTATCGCGCATGCGTGGCGCGAAACGTTCTTGTAGAAGCGCTTCCTGTTGCTAGCGGCGTCTATTGTTGGAGACAACCGGCAATAGTATGTTGGTTTAGATAGATTTTGCATTGTTTTCTTGAGGATAACGTTGTCTTAAGGACACTAAAAGGCCTTGCAACTAATAGATGCATTTGTGTAAACTTTGGCGCACCTGTTTTTTGTTCATTTGATATTAAATGCATGCATGCGAAGTCATTGCATTTGTCGAGATTGTGTCACTTGCATACACTAGTTGACTAGAGCAATTTCTTGGATGTCAATTTCAGTTTGCTACCAAGACGACATACTTGACTTTCATGCCGCCGAGTTGCTTCTGATAAGAGATGAAGAACTCAAGAATATCTACAATAGTAGATCTAATAAAACTTGGCACTGAAAAGTAATCAAATGAAGCTACGATTAATAATTTTTTCAAAGATTGAAAGAAGATATAAATTTGTATTTAATTAAAATGAAAGTAGCACAAGAAGAAAGAAGCAGCAGCTTGTTGTGGCCTTACCATACAAGCTTCCAGGCAACAACATTTGTAGATTCTGCTACTTTTGTTACCATTTGATTGGTATAAATCCTGAAATGATGCTTGCATGATGTTTGGCATCATCAGGTCCATTTATCATCATTATCATATGCCCTGCAGCATGGTGTTGGCGATCATGACGCTCCTTAAGAATCTATCCCATGTCGCTGCAAGTATATCTCCAACCTTCTCTGTCCCCAGCCACTCTGCCAGTCCGTCCAATATTTTCTCCTGTGTCTACCTGGTGCTCTTTCCCTCCAACTTTCCTGTTGTGACTAGGTGCACTGATTTCTCTTGCATAATAAAATGCCGTACAAATTTTGCTTGTCTTTTCCAAATCTTCTATACTATAGTGTTCTTCTTGTGTCTGCCTCCTTCAAGACTGACTTGTTTGTTTTCTTTGTTGTCCATTGAAGAAATATCTTCCTGATGTTAAGAGATTGGCATTTGTTGGTAAGAACGCTTTTCATCTTCATGAATGCTGTTTTAGCTCGACTGATTCTGCTGGCTATTTCTGATGTACATCTGCCATCTGGTGAGATGACCATTCCCAGATATTTAAACCTGTCGCAGTGTTGTGTCATTTGCTGCTGTAGTTTGCATGACGTGATGTCTTGTTTTTTAGTATTTACTGGTTACCATGACTTCAGTCTTCTTGTTATTTAGTGCCAGCCCTTTAGTTTTGCTTTCTATTTTTGTTATATTCATAAGATTTGTAGGTTTGTTTCGTTTTCTGCGATTAGAACATGTCATCTACTCAATGAAGATTGTCTATCATTTTTCCTCCAACCTTTATAGTCCATTAAGTTGCTTTAATTATCACATGATCGGCTTAAATCATTAAACAGTGCATACCTGACTTAGAATTTAGATAAACAAATAGATTACCATGAACATTAGCACATAGCATACTGTTTAGGTTTAACCATCGTTTGCTAGGTAGCATATATATGTATTTTTCAAATTTGTGTAATGTTTGCTGTTTAGGTTGTGGATATGCTTTAATTTAAGTAAGTCTGAAGACTGAAGTTTGAATACAAATTCAGATTTTGTTGCAAAATGTGAAGTTTTCATTCTGCTTTAATGCCACTGCCAGATGGTTTTAATTTAATCCAAATTGAGTCTTGTTGGTACTCACTGCACTTTCATGAGTTTGGCTTATTTTGGAGATCATATCATTGTTCCATCATTGAGTGATTGACAGATACTTGTAGTTTTAAACACAAGAAAGCAGGTACTGAGGTACTGCAAGACGTGTATGGGCCCAACACGAAATAAACATTGAACCAGTTTAGCAGCAGTTGTTTGGAAAAAAGATTAAGTATTTAACATTTTGTTCAAGATTTAAGGCTTTTTGCTTCTCAAGTTGTTTGACAAAGATGTATTTCAAAATGACAAACAGTGACGCCAAAGTTGAGTATTTAATTTATACTAATTATACTTTATAGCATGTAAAGTTATAAAATTCATTTTGCAAGAGAGTTCTGATGAACTAAAAGTCATTTAGCTGCTTGTCACTTTGTGACAGTAATGGTGATAATAAATGCAATTTTGCAAACCAGTGACTCATTGACTGATGTTTTATCAATTTATCTCTATGAAAATATTTAAGCCACCATTGGAAACTGTTTGAATTATCATTTGTCCGCAAAGAGTCAAGATTGAGAATACAATCCATTTATTCTAAAACTAAAGACTTATTCTGATCTTTTTGAGTATGTTTGATTTCTGTTTAAGTGTAGTCTCTGTTTTTATTATTTCATGTACACATATCTTTGATTAAAAACCTTCCGCCAACATCTTGATCTTTATTGTGAGATCAGAGCAGGCACACCCCATGGATAAGACAGATTGATCACTAAAATATTGGCAGTGGTTGTTTGTTCACCACATGCTTTAAGATGGTTGTTCTAGGTACACATCAGAGAACATCCAGATTTCACTGGCAGTGGGGGAATATTGCAAAGAAACAGGACATAAACTTCCTCTGATAAACATACACATGCTTGCCTCTGAAACAGTGAAAGTTACAAGTGAAGAAGAATAATTAGCGAAGCGCTAATCATGGAGGGTTGATCACCACTGAACAGAGAGGCTTTGTACTGTAGTTTGTGTCATCTGCTGACAAGTTCTCAGATCATTTGACCCATATCTACTCAGCAGAGTCTGAGCCAAATACATGCCCAACACTCATTCGCTCATCAGCGAGGACAGAGCCAAAACTTGCCTAAGTCCTGACAGAGGCCTTGGAGAGGTGAAATGTCGACTCAACAATTGACTGACTTCAGTAAGAATCGGTCATTGTTTCTGTGTTCATGCTTAACTGGGCAGGTGTATCATTATGAAGTAAACTTAGCGAGGTAAAGTGCATTTTGAGTATTTTATTGTTAAATTGAAATCCAGTTCAGTTTACTAATAATATTATGTTTTACTTCATTGGTGCAGGACTGTATATTTTGATGAAAATTTAGATTGTAATTTCCATGAGAAGAGGAGTGACAAAGAGAAAAAGAGTGTTTTAACTTTTATATGAGTGCATGTATGCTTGTGTATCTGTTTGTAGACATGATGTTGCTTGAATGAAACTCAAAGTTTGTTTTTGTGTTTCAGAACAAAAGTACAGTTTGCTTACAAATAAGCAGAAATGGCTGCTATTGGATTTGCAAAGTATGCAGATGATGATTTGAATGAAGAAGAGGATGATGAAGAAGAAGTGGTAAGGTATATTTTGAGATTTTTACACTAATATTAAGTTTATCAAAGTATCTTAAACGTTGATAAAATTTCGAGAAGCTTTGCACAGAGTGAAAATGTAATCAGTTTTACAATGTACATGTAGAGTTCATCTGGTCTATGTCAGACTTGTCTGAGAAATAGTTGGTTAAAAATCCAACAAATCGAACCCAAAAATGTAAAACACCATTTGAACAAACAGTTGTGTTTTTATGTTAGATGGTAACATTGTACCTCTGTGCCGCTTTCTGTTACAAGATTCATTTGTTTCAGTCCAGTTTTGTCCTCTTGATCTTCACATTGATCTTTGATAACCATGGTTTTATTGTCAGTCTTTGGCATGGCAAGAACACAAGCTTCTTGCTTACAAACTCATATGATATTCAAACATTTTTATTTTCATTGTATTGTCAGAAGTACTCTGTGAATGTGATGTAATCTTTCGGTTTTAACTCATCATTTGTTGTTAAATTGCTTATAGCTACACTGTTCATCACTAATTGCAAGTTGCTTCTCCATGTTTATATTGCACTTGTAAACATTCTAAATACCATCTTACACATTCTGAGTGGTTTGATTCTTTTGGGCTCTGCAGGGGTTATAGTAAGAAAATAGCTGTAATAATCATGTACTTTCAGTTTGTTTGTTTGTTGTTTTTCTCAGAGGGATATCCATTAAATTGCTTAATGAATTAAAGGCATTAAACATCTGGCTTACTATAAAGTATAATCTGAACATGCAGTATAGCAGTTTTGACATTTCTGGGATTAATAAGCATCCTTTTTTTTTTTCGACTCTGGCTTAGAAACTCCATGCAACTTATGAATGATTTCATGGGAACAGGTATTTTATATCATTTGTATTATTGAGAAAAGTATATATATATATTATTTATGTGTTTCATCTTTTGGTGTTGTCATGTTTGTCAGTTCAGCAGTGGGTTACTGCAATACAGAAATTAAGGTCTCCTTGTTTTGGAACCACAGGAGCTATCTAACGGGATTTTTTTTTTTTCTTGTTTCTGCCTTCCAGATTGTTCACTTGTATTTATTCAGAATTCTTTCCAAAGAACAGTCATACACACAAAATCGGCTCCTTTTGCTTGGGAGATAGGGTTGTATGTATTAATTGATTAAACAGGGACAGCAGGCTGGAGCTCTAGCCTGCTTAAGTGTCAATTTTCCGTTGAATAGAGATATGTGACATGAGTTGTCTTGATCAAATTTTTGTTGTTTTGTTATATTATGCACAGAGTACTTTGGCAACAGTTTTTTTTTAGTTTCATTCTGTTTTGATTTTGTGTTATATTGTTCACAGACTACTTTGGCAACAGTTTTTTTTTAGTTTCATGTTTTGTTTTGGTATACTGTTCACAGATACTTTGGCAACAGTTTTTTTGTTTCATTCTGTTTGTTTATGTTATTACAAGCTTGCTGACTCTTTGTGGAAAGGCCATGGACTTAAGATCTCATAAGTTTAATTCCATCCTACAGCATAAAAGTTGGTTTGCATATTGCCCTTTGTTGTACTCCTGTTATTCAGATTGAGAGACTAGGAGGATGCATAAATGCTAAGGCTCACTTTGCCTTTAATCGATATTCTATTCCGAAACAGCTTGTGTTTTCAAACTAAGTAATCTCCCTTGGTTAAATTTAACCAGATGAGAATACAGATTCTGCTCCATTTGAAGATTGGTGTGCATTTGGCATTCTTTCTTGAACTGAGCAAACTTGACGGTAAAGTGAAAGGCAGTTTTGTTTCGGAAGTTTGCCGATGATGAAAAGGCTTCTGGCTGTGATATTGAAAAGGATGATGGTGTAAAAACCAGTTTGAATTTTCATAAGTGGCGTGAAGAAAACAATTGAGAGCCCATATTTACAAAATATGTGAACTTTTAGAAATATCTTCCACATGTGTATTAAACATAGTAGGTGTAATGTACACACCAGGCACCCTGATGTACAGGTTGTGTAACTGACTGGGTTATATTGTTATAAAGAATAAAAATACACATCCAGGCTGTGAGTATGAGTTGAGAGATGACTGTAATCACACAGGTAATATTTGAAATGTTCAAAGATCACTCCAGCACAAAGAGTTTTGCTCAGGATCAAGAAGTTTGCCAGATCATTACCGGCAGGTCTGGGTGGAATGTATGTGTAGCTGTGCAGATGCCATGAATACCTCTTTTATAACTCCACACTGTGTCAGCTAAGTGCACAAGCTGATCTACACCCTGTTACTATGTACATGGTGATATTCTTCCTTTTGAGACCAGACGCTTTAAAAATAATCATAGGTTTTTAAGTTAATAGAGATGCTTGATGTATATTTGCTTGTGAACAAACTGTTAAATTTGTGTCTTATACTGTGTCCAAGCTGAGATTCTCACATTTGTGACTAGATCAGAACTATTAATATGTTGCTAAACAAGAAGGAATTCGCTATAGTAGTACACATACTGTTTTGTAGTCAGGCAGAAAGTAGTGCATAGTGTATAGTAAATATATTTTTGAATTTGAATACGTATGTGTACAGTGGAGACCCGCAACCACCAAAGATGGTCTGCTGTTCCTGGTGGACTGCTCCAAGTCCATGTTTGAACAAGTGGAAGACTCCCCCTGTCACTTCCAGCTGGCCATCAGGGTAAGGAGTCTTGTCTTCTGACCTTCTGATTTCCCCTTTATATTGTGCTGTCTGTCATCATTGCCAGGCTTTTCTGGCTGATCAGTCAGTCGGCACCTCTGTCTGTTGCAGTCTTTTCTTTCTTCTCTCTGGCAAGGCACTTGGTCACTGTGATTTCTTTTTTTGTATGTGTGTGTGTGATTATCAATACTATTTTGATAGTGTAGTCTGTTGTGTATTCAGTTTTTCCATTGTTTCTGGATAAGTTTGGATTTTTGTTCATTTTGTTTTGTTTTGTTTTAAGGGGTCTGGGTTGGTTTTTCCTTGTTAGTACAGAGGACATGTTGCTGCATAGTTTGTATACTCAGGTCTTTCGTGGTAGTTTGTTCTGTCTTTTATGGGCATGCATGTAGGGGATTTTTATCTTTCCAGAAGACCCCAGACAGACATGACTTTACAGGATCATTACATGATATTTAATATGAAGGGGATTTAAGCACTAACACTTGCACATAGGTTGACCTGGGAGATCAGTAAAAAATCTCCACCTTGTAACCTGGACATTCCTACTAGAAGTCCACCATTTGCCCATCTGACAAACAAATCCATCATCTCAGCGCTTTGTTTTTGTAACAAGAGATGTAACATGGCGTGCGGCATGGCACATGATGATGATGATGATGATGATGATGAACAAGAGATAGCATTATGTTTGAACTGTATGTGAAAGGTATTGATTATATTATTTACTGTTAACACATTTCTGATCACACAGTACTGCTGGGTTTGCTGCCTGTGGACCAGGTAATTTTGATTGCAATCAGCGCTGTAGGTTACATCATGTACAAACCTCTTACATCCTTGTGTCTGAACACATTTTGCTTCAAACTTTGCCAAGTTGCGTGAAATCAGTTGCTTAATATGTATTGCTGTTTATGGCAAAACAAAGTGATACTTGAATACATGAGTCAACCACACTTATGTGGAAGCTCATGTTGGCACCATGAATGTTTTCATTGCTGTTTCTTGTGATGTTTGCAAACAGTGAACAATCAGCAGTATTATCACCATTTGACACATCACTGTCACTACTATCAAAAATGTTTTCGTTGAATTATCGCTAAAATCACTGTTAGTATCATTGCTCAAATCTTCATTGTTCGCAGCCCTAAGTTTGTACATGGAGATTTGGTCAAGCACTTTTTGAAGAGTCAGAAAACTTCACTTTGTCATGATTTCAAACAAACAAAATAAATTTTCATTTACAGAGATTCAGAAGTTTTCATTTACTGGAGTTCAGAGAGCAGATTTCCCCTGAAACATCTGCATAATGAAGTCCTGCCTTCATCTGTTGTCCCCAGCAACAGCCTAAACCAAAAGTGTTAGTCACGACTGGCAATTTGTATTTGTGGTTTACAGGCAGAATTTCGTGTGAACGATGAATTGTTGATTGCAGTCTAAAATGTGTTAATACATTGCATGGGTGTTTCTGTGCCAGCTGTGTGCTGCAATGCCGGTTTTTGAGAATGGCTGGTGCCAGTGGGGCACGTTTTTGAGGAGCTGTGATTTTCAAAGAATGATTGAAGTCGACCGCTACTTTGACATTGGTTGGCTTTCTGGTCCAAGTTTTCAGTGTACTCAGTTTTCAGTCTTCAGCAATAAATTATAAAGGTATGAAGAATTTCATTTTGGTCAGGTTGAATCAGCTAGTCAGCATAAAAATGCAGTCTGAAAATGCTGTTTTTAACAAAAGACACTATTAAAGTTGTGGGAGGTGGAGAAGTGTGTTAGAAATTGGTGGATGAGTTCTAACAAAGTGACACTGTCACTACCATGACTTCACTCCTAAAATGATGTCTTCAAACTGAATGCCAAGACTGTGTCTTTGGAATAGATGTATTGTGACTTGTTGTCTTTGGAATAGATGTATTGTGACTTGTTGTCTTTGGAATAGATGTATTGTGACTTGTCTAATATCAGCTGCATCTGTACTCTTCAGATTTCAGACTTAAGAATATTTTATTATCAAGGATAGTAGCATTAGGTCCTGATGGACCTGTCTAACAGCTGGCCCTTGCTACTCTACATACACACACTAGCATATTAAAAGAAAACAGGTAAACCATGATACATACAGTGTCAAACAAGTTATAATAAAAGTGAACTGTGATAAAGTGTTTACTTTAATGTCAATAGGTCGTGGGCTTTACAAACTCATGTGAGACCAAGGCAGACACATGTAAAGCAAACACATCGTCGGTCCTTGACAATAAAAAACAACAATAACAGTCACAGTATTGCTAGTAGTTATGATCATATTTTGTTACAAAAAAATAAATCAAAGGAAAAGAAGAAAATAAAGAAAACATTAAAGACTAAAAAAAAAAGGGGGGGGAGGGGAGATATCAACTCTCAACATCTGCTGAGAATTGGTTCATGTAGCATTTACCAAGACTACAGTCATGAAGTAGCTCTAGTTTTCAGTGACTTACAGTTAGTGTCATGACCGTGATGGAGTGTAGATCTCTTTGTGACTGCGTAATGTTTCAAAAAAGCCTTCTTGAGTTCAGTATACAGACTGTTGTATGTGGAGGACAAAAAGGTGTAGATTTAATTTGTAATGAAAGTTGTATAGAAACATGATCAGAGCTTTGATTTTCCTGGGGAATTTAGTGTTTTCAGTTTGTAGACTAATTCTGTGCCTAAATACATTTCAGTTGGCTTTTAAAACAATATTTTTCTTTCAGCTTGACTGGCCCCAGGATCTTTGATTTAGATTTTTTTATAATTGTATGGTGGCACCTTATTATATATTGTAATTGTAGTAAGTTAGTTTTTTTCCCTATTGTAGACTATTAATACATTTGTACGTTAGTTTCCTTTCCATTTTCTAAAATCCAGTTTAATTTGTTTATATAGTTATTTATGTATATGTTAAATGTATGAACTGCTGTTGTTTGTTTCAGTGTATGAAGACCACCATGCAGAACAAGATCATCAGCAGTGAGAAGGATTGTGTGGGAGTGGTATTCTATGGCACAGTGAGTGTAGAACAACGTTAAGACTAAGGAAAACATTCATTAATTAAACTGTAAATACTGTAGACAATATTTGTATGTAACTAAGTTTCATACAGATAAATATGTGGGTTTAGAATTTTGAGTTTTGTTCAAGAGGGATTGATCACACTCAAATTAATATTTCCATATGCGCTCCACTCAAATCTGCCACAATTGTCTGACAGACTCCCTGAGCCTGTGCAGAACCCTGTGCAGTGCCAGGGTCTTGAAATGAGAAGGTAGTGGGACGTATGAAACGCTAAGCTAACACCACCAGAATGATGGTAACTTAGGATGGGCAGTGAACAGGCCAGTGTTTAATACTGCGGGCTGGGACTGAAGTCGAAATGTCAGATTTTGAGTCCCATCAATAGAGCCAATGCAGGAATACTTAGATACATCAGTGAGAAGCGCAGTAGCCATGAAGAAACTCCATATTATATCGTGCCTGGATGTTGTCTCATGTGTAAGGCCAAATAGTGAATTAGATACATCAGTGACATGGTGCTGTAGTCACAGAAGAAAGTCCAGGTTTTACCTTACATGGATGTTGTGTGGTGTGTAAGGCCAAATAGTGAATTAGATATATCAGTGATGGTGCAGTAGTCACAGAAGAAAGTCCAGGTTTTATCTTGCCTGGATGTTGTGTGGTGTGTAAAGCCAAATAGTGAATTAGATATATCAGTGATGGTGCAGTAGTCACAGAAGAAAGTCCAGGTTTTACCTTACATGGATGTTGTGTGGTGTGTAAAGCCAAATAGTGAATTAGATATATCAGTGATGGTGCAGTAGTCACAGAAGAAAGTCCAGGTTTTATCTTGCCTGGATGCTGTCTGATCTGCCACAGGATGATTAATTTGTGTTCTTCAGGCTCTTTTCCTTGCAGGTGAGCACCATTTCAGAACATTTTTTTTTTTTAATCATTAGTTCAGGTCACTGTTTTGTTGATCGAATACTTTGCACTTAGTATGGTCTCTTGCAGCCACTGAGGGTTATGCACTTACAAGATGTGGTAAGTATGTTTGTTAAAACGGGATTTGTATTAAAACGTCCTGTTGAAGGCACTGAATAAATAATAATAATAATAATTACAATATTTATATAGCGCAAAATCTTGATAAAATCAAATCTAAGCGCTGAAGCAGACACACACGCAAGCACGCACGCACGCACACACACACACACACACACACACACACACGCATGGCTATAAATGGGGAGAAAGAATAAAAGCAATAAAAGCAAGAATAAAACCAATGGAAAATTATAGAGAGCATAGCATATACAATTATATATTATAACCATGTGATTCCCTCCGAGCGGAGACAGGCTGCAGAGGGGGGGGGGGGTTGAGTGAGGTTAGGATTTTATGCGGAGGAGAAAAGGTGAGTTTTGAGAGCGGACTTGAAGGAGACAAAAATAGGTTGCTGACGGACTGAGAGAGGAAGTTTGTTCCAGGAGAGTGGACCAGAAACAGAGAAGGCTCGTGGACCGTAGGTATTGAGCTTAGTGCGTGGAAAGCGAAAAGTCAGAGGATCGGAGGCAGAGCGGAGGGTACGTGAGGGAAAATAGATCTCAAGTAGGCTTGACAGGTAATCAGGGGCTGCGTTATTGAGGCTTTTGTAGCACATGGTGTCTAGTTTGTACTGTATGCGCTTTGATACAGGGAGCCAGTGAAGTTGTGCCAGGAGAGGAGATATGTGGTCAGCTTTTTTCTTTTTGAGTACAAGGCGTGCAGCATTGTTTTGAATGCGCTGTAGGATGTGAATGGTGGAGGCAGGAAGACCAGACAGGAGTGAATTGCAATAGTCAATGCGAGACATTATGAAGGAGAGAACGAGTTTTGCAGTTGTTTCGACAGAGAGATACTTCCTGATCAGCCTTATACGATGGAGATGATAGTAGCAGGATCTGGCAGTTTGAGAAACAAAGTTGTTCATGGACAGGGTAGAGTCAATGCAGACACCAAGGTTTTTAGCTGAATCAGAAATTGGGACTGATGTGTTACATAATGGGAGAGAAAGAGGAGGCAGCTGAGAAAGTTTCTGACGGGTGCCAATGAGGATAGCTTCTGTTTTGTCGTCATTAAGCTGAAGTCTATTGTGTGTCATCCAGTTCTTAATGTCCGAGTAACACTCAGTGGCGCGAGTCAACAGGCGCTGTATATTATCAGGTGAGTCACTGTCTTGAAGTTGGGTGTCATCAGCATAGAAGTGGTGTTTTATAGAATGGGAGTTGATGATGGTGGACAGGGGGGAGGTGTAAAGAGTGAAAAGAACAGGGCCAAGGACAGATCCTTGTGGAACACCACAGGTCAGGTATGCAGGTTGAGAGTAAGTGCCATTGATGAGAACGGTTTGTTTTCTGTTGGATAGGTATGAAGTGAACCAAGACAGAGCAATGTCAGAGATGCCAAAAGTATGATGAAGTCTAGAAAGGAGAATACCATGATCAATGGTATCAAAGGCTGCAGACAGATCAAGGAGTGTGAGGAGAGAGACTTTGCCAGTATCAGTTGCAAGGAGGAGATTGTTGAGAATGTGTAGTAGGGCAGTTTCAGTGCTATGGCACTGGCGGTAGGCTGACTGGAAAGGATTGAGGAGATTGTTGGCAGACAGGTGAGAGTTCAGCTGGTTGAGGACAACTTTTTCAAGGAGTTTTGACAAGAAAGAGAGATTAGAGATAGGCCGGTAATTTTCAGTTCATTTGGATCTAAATTGTGTTTCTTGAGGAGAGGGTGAACAATAGCAGACTTGAAAGAATCAGGGACAGTTCCAGTTTGAAGAGAAGTGCTGATGATGTCAGTGATGAATGGGAGGAGAGTAGGGAGACAGTCGGCGTAGAGAGAACCTGGAAGAGGATCCAGCTCGCAGGTTTTGAACGACATGGATCTGATTGTGTTGAGAATTTCTTCTTGTGAGACTGGGGTAAAAGTAGTAAGAGGTGTGCCAGAGAAGGAAGGGTCAGGTGGGCATGGTTGACAGGGTGTCCTGTCAAGCCTGTCACGAAGAGTTTGTATTTTGGTGGTGAAATAGTTGGAGAATACAGATGGGAGTTCTTCATTTGTATGTTTTGTTGGGAGAGGTAAATCTTTTCGTGTGCCAAGGAGATGATTCATGGTTGTAAAGAGTTCTTTTGAAGAGGGAAAAGATTGACAAGGCTGTAAAATGAAGAAAAAAATGTGTGTGTGATTTGATTTTGTTCTTACTTATGTCAGCGTTTTATGGTGTTACCTGTTTTGTTTATGGTGTTACCTGTTTTGTTTATGGTGTTACCTGTTTTGTTTCAGGCACACAGTGATGGACCTAACAAGCACATCAATATTTACCATGTAAGTCTTGGTTACTCTGTCAGTCTATGAATACCAATTTCTCCTTCCCCCCTCCCCCCCCCCCCCCTTGTCTCTGTTTCTCTCTCTCTCTCTCTCTCTCTCTCTCTCTCTCTCCCCCTCACTCACAGACACATACACACACACACACATACACACACACACACACATACATACACACACACACACACACAGACACCACACACACACACACACATACACACACACATACATACACACACACACAGACCCACACACACACAACACACACACACACACACACACACACACACACACACACACACACACACACACACACACACACACACACACACACACACACACACACACACAGACCAACAGTGACAGGCAACATAAGATGGTCTCTTAGGTAGAATATCTATATTGTTGTGTCAAGCACCATGGTGCATTTGATGTTATGAGCCACTCAGGATCACACGGTTTTTAACGAAAGCTGGAACTGCTGATGTGGGATGTAAACAGTATGCAGCAGACTCCTTGAAGAATCTCTTTAGAGGTGTTCGTCCAGATGCAATTTTCAAGTTTTTACAAGAGATCGATAGATTTGTTTAATATGTAGGTACCGGCAGCAGCGCTCATTCAGTGGAGGAAAATTAGCAAACGCAGCAAAATTTGCAATATTCCACACGCTCTATTTTCTAAACTTCTTGGATAATAAATAAAAAATCATACATTAATAAAGAATGATCTTTCTGCTTTTAAATGGTGTGGTTCTTTTATTTGTGGTTGCGACTGAAAAGGAGAGAATTAAGTTGAAAGTTGCACACTGGAAGCCGTGTCACGCCGCCGTGGTGAAGTCCGCGCGTCACTGTCTGCGATCTCGAATTTCGCATCACTTGGCAAATCGCTTGGCGCGTCATGGCCACTGCATACATTAACCCAGTTTTGAGTTCTTCCAAAAGAGCAGAAGCTAATCTTTCGTTTGGACTAAGTTATAACGTGAAGTATCCAGTATAAATCAGTCAAATTTCGTGTTGAAAATTACCCAAATTTTCTCGGTAAAATTTTTCATGTAAAATCTAAAATTGAGTTATATGTTTTTGATCGCCAGAAAAGTTGAAGATTCGCGGTTTACATTTCTATGCAAATTAGCTCAATCAGTGATGTGGCCATGACGCGAGACCCGTTTAAAATAAGGACCCCGATCAGTTGATCCAAGGAAAACCCTCACACGTTTAACGACAATGGCGTCTGCTGTGCCGCGAACAATTTTGCTGTCATCTGCCATTTCGATGTAGGAAGAATAGATCTATATCGGTAAGTATTTTTGGCTGTTTCGATCATTACTTGATTAATCTGTGCTTTAGATCTGAATTTGATTAAAGAAAGGATTGTAACTTCGAAGTTTGAATCAGTGACATGATCGAACATTCAACATAGCAAGGTCTTTCAGTGTATCAGCGACACATTTCAAGCTCGAGAATTTATTAGCCTAAATGTGCTTGTGCAGATCATGTAATATCAGCATGATTTAGTCAGAAGAACTGTTGATGTTTTCTGGATCTGGATCTGGGTCTAGCTGTATACGTCGCTGAAACCAACTTGATTATATTGCGCAATGTGCAGTACTTAACAAAAGCATTTTATTCTTTTACCAGTTTATTAGTATCATTATCAGATTGCCCCTCCCAGCTCTTTTGTGTGTGTGTGTGTGTGTGTGTAACACAGACATGTATTTGTTTGATCTACTTCAGAGTTACAAAGAACAGTGTTAATTAAATCAATCTGCAGATTAGAAATCATATGTTCATACAAGAGAGAGGAGAGATGAAAGCCTTAATTAAATCTTTATTGTTGTCTGAATGATACTAAAGTGTGTATGTGTATTTGTTAATGTAACTAGTAGCCTAATTGCATTAAAAATGAAAATGTGTGTGTGTGAGAGAGAGACTGAATCAGTGAATGATAATAAGTTACAGGCCTATGCCTATATTGTATCATGTATGTGTGCATGACAATATTTGTCTGCCTCCACTCCTGTACCCCACTCTAAACCCCCCTATCCACACTGAATTTCTTAATTTTTTGAGTGCGTACTGTCACATTATTGTGATTGAAAAAAAATTGGGGGTGCTTGCAGCAAGTACCTGTGCAGCATCACCTGTGTGTCATGTTCAGTATGTATAAAATACATATGAAAATGCCCCTGCTCCCCCTCTCTCTCACCACACACACACACACACACACACACACACACACACACACACACACACACACACACACACACACACACACACACACACACACAACCTTCTTTTTAACCCCTTAAATGCTCAGTATAATAGCACTTTCGAATAACAGCTTGCCAGGGTAAAATTTAGCTTTTTAGGGTAGGTTCAATAAAATGGTTACTGCTCATTTATTTCTTGACAGATCTCTCAGATGTTTTGCATGTTTTGTTGTTATGCATTGGTCTACAATGTCCTGTCAAATAACTTGATTATGTTGATAATTAGTATAGCAGAAACTGACATAACTACAAAAAATTACCAAAAAATAACAGCTTTCGAGTATACACAAATACACTGTGCCACACAAAATGAGTCAGAACATTGGAAAAGTGGTTTTACTATTTATTCAACATCAGCACTAACACATGACAGTCATATAAATCCCAAGGGATGTTGCTCTTGATCATAATCTGCTCATAATTGGGAGTACTATTTTTTAGGAAAAAAGGGGCATAATCATGCTTTTTGCAGTATGTTCACTAACATGTACATTACTCATCCACTTATTGAGTTATTTGTTAGATTTTTTGTGGACTTCTTCCTTATACCCTTGTTTACAATTTCACATCATTCTAATTTGATTTTGTTGGTAATGAAAGACCCTCCCCCCACATACACACACACATGGTATCCATTTGTTATCACACAAAACACTGTGGGAACTGTGTGAGTGTTTCTGAACATATTGTACTCACATTACTGCCATACTGTTCTAAAGGAATCCAGCACTTGTGCTTGGACATAATCCTCAGGTTGTCTGCATTCGTTACTTCATAACTTTGGGGGATGGTGTTCATTTTTTTGTCTGTCCAAATTGTGGTTCAAAGAAACACACAAGGGGATTCATTCTATACTCCACTTGGTCTTCTTTCACTGATGGCACTCAGTCTTGTCACAGCGTTCACAAAACGGTGAACACACACACAGGTGAAGAAAAAAAAACGCACTGTAGAATGGAAAACTAAGAACACAAAAACAAAAGCACAAAAAAGCAGAAGAAAATGAAATATATATAACTGAGGGGAAAAAAAAACTAACACAGAACACCCTACTGCCAATACGCAAACTTGGTGTGGTAGTCCTTGAAGCATTGGCCTAAGCACAATCCAGGCTTGGATGGGCAGGAGGGGCAGTAGTAGCGGGATTCCTTCCGCACTTTTATTTTCTTCGTGCAGACCCGACACGGCTTGGTGGGGTTAGACTTGTTTGGTGTCAGTGGCAGTGGAAATAAAAAGTGGTGTGCACCCACCCTCACCTCGTCATCTGTTTTTCCCTCTTCCACAGCTGGCACCTGATCTGGCCAAATCCAAGAGGTGATGACACTCTCCAAAAAACTTAGGAAAGTTTTACAGGAGTCATCACCTCTTGACTTTTGCAAGATGAATGCATTGCAGGCTGCAACCTGCAGAAAATGGAAAAACAGTTTTTTTGTCCATTTCATCGACTTACGTGAGCAGTCATGGGTGAAGCAGCTGATCTTGTTTGTCAACTCCACCCATATTCCTGTTGTAATTCGATGAAACGGACGGACGCATGTTGACACCCCGTCGTCCCCGGTGTGGAATGGGTGCCTCAGTGTGGCCATGCACAGAGGACAGCAGGTGCACCACTTTTGTGCTGTGGTACTTTGTGGCGACGATCTTGTTGTCACCACAAAGAGCAGCTGATGATCCGGGGTCCAGCTTCACTCCACGTAGCTCCTCTGGAATACCCCGGTTCTCCCGGACGGTGCCGCAGGCCAAGGTGTTCCTTTCCAGGAGGTAGAGGTACAGCCGCAGACTACTGTACCAGTTGTCCGTGTAGACATGGTAGCCCTTTTCCAGGAGAGGGGCTACCAAGTACAGCACCATCTTCTCGCTGGCCGAGAGAGTTGGGTTGTCTGCATTTACGGACTCTAGGACAGGCTGCACCTCATTGACGGGGTCCTCCTTTCCAGCATACACCTTGAAGCGGTAGCAGTAGCCACCACTTCCCTTGACACCGCCGTCAGACTCACAGCACAGGTATATTTTGATGCCAAACCGGGCACGTTTCAACGGTATGTATTGACGAAATATCAGTCTACCCTTCCAAAGAAGTAGACTTTCATCAACACATACCGCTTGCCGGGGCTCATACACCTCCTGGAACCTCTCATGCAGATGATCCAGAATAGGACGGATCTTGTAGAGCCGGTCGTACGCTGGATCACCTGGCACTGGCATGGCTGCATTGTTGTTGAAGTGCAGAAACTGAAGAAGAATCTGAAATACAGAGTAAACTTTCAAGATAAGTAAGCAGACCCACAACTGGGCACACACACACACACACACACACACACACACACACACACACACACACACACACACACACACACACACACACACACACACACACACACAGCCTACACACACACACACACACATACACACACACACACACACACACAGCCTACACACACACAGCCTACACACACACCCACTACACAAGCACACACTGACAGTATCACACACACTTGAATATATAAAAACACCACACTGGTATAAAAAAGTGCTTTTGTCTTTTACAAAATGAACAAACTTGCATGGAAAACTTACACACAGAAAATAAATAATGCTTATGCACACACGCGCGCGCACCACACACACACACACACACACACACACACACACACACACACACACACACACACACACACACACACATACACACACACACACACATTCACACAAGCACACACTGACAGTATCACACACACATGAATATAAAAACACCACACTGGTGTACCAAAAAAGTGCTTTTGTGTTTTACAAAATCAGCAAACTTGTATGGAAAACTTGCAAACAGAAATAAATAATGCGTATGTACACATGTGCACTCACACACACACACGCACATGCACACACACACACACACGCACACCACACACACAGCCTACACATACACACAACACACACACACATTTACACAAGCACACACTGACAGTATCACACACACTTGAATATATAAAACCACACACACACACACACACACACACACACACACACACACACACACACACACACACACACACACACACACACACACACACACACACACACACACACACACACACACACACAACAAAGAATAGTGGAGGGATGAAGAATCAAGTAGTGAAAAAAAGAAAAGAAAAAAAAATAGAGCTACTTGCCTGGAACCGGTTTCTTGTCATGATGGAGCTGAAGACTGGAATTCTGTACAGCACCTTCTTAGACCAGTACAGTTCAATTGAAGGTAGCCGCACAATGCCCATCAGCAGAACCAGGCCCAGAAACTTCCTCATTTCTGCACCGTCGACTTTCTCCCACTTGTTGGCCCTGGAAAACTGTGGAAGATTGGGGTGTGCCTCGAGAAACTGGTCAGCATACAGGTTTGTCTGAATGACGAGATGGTTGACTAGGTCAGAAAAAAATAATTCCAAATAGTCAACCGGCCTAAAATTAGCACAGCTGACCTTCAACCCCGGATTTCCAGTGAAAACTACACCAGGGTTGGGGTGCTGTGCATCAGCTTCTCGCCATTCTCTCACTAGCTGTTGCTGACCACGCCTCACGCCACGCCCCCTGCCGCTTCCACGGGGCCCTCGCCGTCGTCCAGACCCCCTACCACGTCCACGACCCCGTCCCCTCCTGACAGGAGGGGGTGCAGTGCTTGTTGATGGTAGAGGATCCCCCATTTCCTCTTCTTCACCCTCGCTAGCACTGGTTTCCCCACTGCTTTCACTGGGAGCGAACGAAGGATCCACGTCATCACCAGCACCTATCTCCGATAAAAGTGGATGGTGCTGGTTCCCATCCGTCTCCTCCTCATCACTGATGTCAGGATCCGATCCTCCCATGTCTTCTTCTCCACTGTCTTGATCGTTGAATATCTCGTCCAACACATCAAGCGCAGTGTACCGCTTGAAAACAGGTCGAGCCGACGACGTACTAGGTCTCGCTGCCATCTTGAATTCGCTAATCACTGTAACCTCTCAACTCGCGATTTGCATATCCTGTGGTCAGTTACTGGTGACGTGAAGGGTATGGGGCTCTTCGCTGATATCAGCAACAGAGTTGGAAACATTTTGCGCAGTCATTTCTTGTGTAGATTTGCTCGCTTTCCGTGACGAGTTTACTACGAGTGGCACTCGTATACGGGCGTGGTGAATTTCGATTTTACTACGAGCGTTACTCGTACCAAGCAGAGAAGAGGTTAATTGACGGTAGAGTAAAAAAGACAAAAAAACATACACTTAAAATCTAAATCTTTCGTATTTTCAGTTGAAAATGACTACAACACCATGAGGTCAGAGAGGAGAGGCAGGCGGAAGACCTTGACCAAATGTCCTACAACCAACAAACTTCTTCTCCAGCTTTATTAATCCTTGAGGGAAGATTGAGACAAGACATGGGAAGAGATGGCAGCCCTTACTCCGACTGCTATTATTGACATGACCTCTTTTGAGAAGAATATCAAGTCCAAAGTGCATGCAGCTGTGAGGAAAGCTTCGAGTATCGCTGAATAGGAACGCTTATCATTTCTTGCTTTTAAGCTTGCAGATGCACTTGAAAAGAATATGGGCAGCTTCCTCCTTGAGTGTATGCCACCTACAAGGCCAAGTTCTGCTGATGTGCAAGTCTCCCTCCCCTTCCCCCCTGATCATGATTGCTTGATAGAGACAGTGTTTTGGTAGAAAACAGGTTTTGTTTATTATTAACATTTTTATGTGGATTTCTATGACAGTAAGACTAGTAGAACAGTGTTACACAACCATTTTTTTAAATTTTAAAGTACAGTAGTGAAAACAAATATATATCTTGTGGTGTAAAATGAGGTAAATGGGAAAAAAAAATTTAAATGATTGTGTGCAGACTTGTCATTTGCTATTTTTTATCGTGGACAGTGATGGAAAAAAACCCTGATGTAAGCTAATATACATTTTGGAACATATTAAATATTTGTATGTATTGCTGTGAACATATAGAATAAGTACACAAAATTTCATGACAATCCCTTAAGTAGTTTCTGAGATATTGGTGTTTAAATGACGTTACCCCTAAACCAACCCATTTTTCCGCCATGAAAATTAGCGATTTTAGCTAGTTTGGTGCTTTATTTCTCAGGAACCAATGAACTGAACAACTCGGAAAAAATTGACACATTAAAGTATGATATATACTCTACAGAAAATAAGTTTGAAGCATATCTCTTGGTTTATGTTAGTACAGGGGCATGTTGAAAATGGACATTCTAGCAATTCCGCGATACTCAGATTTGGATTTTTGCCATGTTTGACATGTTATTACTCATTTCTCATTCCTACAGATGGTAATATTTCTGGTGGTTTTAAATGTCTGTTACACATAGATTTGGAAAATGCATTTTGACAGTTTTATGTCCATTAGAAAATGTTCTGTGAGTCTCCAATTTTGGAACAAATCAGTGCATGCATTTCTCGCAAAATTAAATATGTAAAAAATCATATCTCAGAACCAATAAAGCTAGACACTTGATTTTTGTTTTGTTTTCTTTGTCTTGATATGCTCTTTCGATGTTGTATGGTTTTAAAACTCTATTTCTGATTTGAAATTTTGGCTGCCGGTACCTATTAATGTGTGACCAGATGCACACAGTTTTTTTTTTTCTTTTTAATGACGTATTACTGTAAAAAGTGCAACAAGCATGTTTTGACATGGACTGTATGCACTGTACAGTGTCGTTATTTCATACACCATGGTCAGTTTGGATCTGTCCATTAACATATTAACCCTTTGACTTCTGCACCCTATCCACCAACTGCAAAAACTTAAGCATGTGATTCCCTCGACTCCCTCGCCCTGTCCACCAGCTTCCTGCAAAAAGCTGGTGGCCAGGGTGAGGAAATCAAAGGGTTAAGTTTTTGCTTTGCTGGCATGACTGACAATGAAGCATGCTGGTAAACAGGGCGCGGGAATCAAAGGGTTAAATCATCCCAGTACTGTGACGCCATGCGGAGGAAACTGAACCATAACCCTTTGACTCCTGCAGCCTGCCCAACAGCATCCTTCTTTGTCAACCATGCTGGAAGAGCAAAAACTTAACCCTTTGACTCCCTCACCCTATCCACCAGCTTCCTGCAGGAAGCTGGTGGATAGGGTGAGGGAGTCAAAGGGTTAAGTTTTTGCAGTTTGTAGATAGAGTGCAGGTGGCAAAGGGTTAATGACATTACCATTAAACTTTGGGGGGGGGGGGGGGGGGGGTTTAAGAAATTGCTAAGATTGTTATCTAAAACACTGCACTGTTCTTTAGCTCCTTCAGAATTATCGTGCATACAGAAGCTTTTGAGATGATGTAGCTGGTCATGGTGTGATGCATGTGACGGATTTGCTCTTGCTGTTTTGTTAAAGCGGGTTATTTCTTGTTGCAGGATTTAGGTCAGCCTTGTGCCAGTCGCATTCTGGCTCTAGAGGACATGGAAGAAAGTAAGTGGCAGCCTGGAATTACAAGTGCATAGTCATTGTTGTAGCTTTATAGGTGACTGTCATTTTGAATGGTCCAATCTTTATTCTTTTTTTTTTTTCTTTCCTTCATTTCTTCCTTTACTTCTTTTTTTGTGGGTGCACATGTATGTGTGTACATGTATTTGTTTCTTTGTCCTGTCTTCTTTTGTTTGTTCTTGCATTTTGCTTTTGCACAACAGTGAGAAACTATATGTAGTTTGGATTTCATGTCAATGAGATTGTTTTCGGAAGATGAATTTGTGGATATTTATTGACATGTCTTTAACCCTACCAGACCGAGTTCCCGCTATTGCGGGAATGACGAAAATGACTATATATACCGAGTTCCCGCTATAGCGGGAGTAGCACACTCACATGATCGTCACTTTATCAAGAGTTAAAAATAGCCACCGAACCGTTGCTAAGCATCGCGTGAGCGTGTGTTCAGCCTATTGCAAATGTCTGCCTTTGTGTTGATGGTATTTTGAGGTGATTTGGGTGCAAAATTGACCATGAAGCGAGCTAGTGATGAACCAAGCACTTCAACAGGTAAACGGGCGAGGCCAACTCGCTTCACAGTTCAACAAGTGGTGGACATTTTGCAGATTGGAGAATTTGATCAGGAATACGTTTCCGATTCAAGTGACGATGATTACGTTGATGAAGCATTGAGTGAAAGTGATGATTCTGACAATGAAAGAAGTAGGTCGAGACAGAGTGTTGGAAGAAGGGGGCGTACCCGTACCCCCCAACCAAGTGATAGGGGAGATGCTTGTGTGATTGAGGGTTGGACTGGCGTTAGATGAAAGGTAGGCCTATTTTCTACAATCTCTCCACGTTTCACATAATTCTAACCATTGGTGTGCATGATATGAACAGTTTTCTAACGTATATACATTTTTTTCAAAATTTTGCTCAGGAGGCCTGGCAGGGGACACAATTACGCTCAGGGGCTAAGGTCTGGTAGGGTTAATATGCAGGAGCAAAATTGATGCATTATGCAGGAGGTGGAAGATGCGCGATAATGCTTTTTCAAAAGTAAGCACAACACTTGTTTTTATGTAAAAAAAATTTGTCCAATTTGACACAGTTCTGTTGTGAGTCATGCATGAATTTAAGCATTATTTACGAGTAGAAAATAAGGTGTGTACAGTTAGTATTGTGTCTGTGTCTGTGTCAAGCATCCATGAATTAGCACGTTTTCTGTAAGAATGTTAACACGGCAGTGAAAGTTTAAAATACATGAGAGAGCATGCTCACAAAACCAAAAATATTTACTAAGTAACATAACTCTTGAGAGTCACGGAGTTATCTCCCATGTAGCTTACCACTTTATGCTTTGTGGCTGCGTCTATGCTAGCTGAATGGGTAGCGCAAACGGTGTTGGGTTTGAGAAATTCTACATGGGAGATAACTCCGTGACTCTCAAGAGTTATGTTACTTAGTTGATATTTAAAATTCTCCCTGCTTCCCTCTTATTTCCTTTGGTATATCAAAAATATTTAGTTTACAGCAATTTCAAGTATTCTTTTTATCAGAAAAGATATTTACTTGTTTACCAGATACGTATAAGTTTTTGCTTGGTTTGTTTTTAGTTTTGTTGGTTCAGATACATTGATGTATTGATCTTAACCCTTAAAGCGCTACATAAAATAAAGTACTGTTTTAAGAAAGTGTAGTTAAAATCAAGAGACGTTTATCTAAAACTATGTACTCCAGGTTTTGCCTATTTTCTGTACCTATTATTCACCCTACATATATAAACCTATACATTTTTAGAAAGAGGACAGTCTGGAGATAATGAATAACATAAAATCAAATCTGTACCTTGTCAGTTGTGGGAGATATCCTTGCTGGTAATAAGCACAAAATATTTACACAAATTGTCCAAAAACGTTGTCTTGTCTTCAGCACTCTTGAAAACAGTCCAGATGGCAACAAAATCACAAAAAACAGTTATATACAGACACATTGTTCACTCCTCTTAGAGGAAAAAACAGGTTTTGCAGACTTTCACCTCCTGGGACGCTTGTGGTAGTCCACAAAACAGGTAGCGCACAGGCCAACGTTGCACGCCGGACACTCGTACACGGAGCGCACACGAGTATCATGTCCAGCAGCACAGTTCCTCCTCTTGCCTTTTGCCAGCTTGACAGTTGATGCCCTCCATGTGATGGACCTGTCTCAGGATCAGGTGGGGGTGCTGGGGCCACTTGTAATTGGGCATGAGCCCTGGCAGCTTCAATCTCGGCCTTAGTCCGCCTGTGACGCACAACCTTGGGGGGGTGGTAGTCCCCTGCCAGGCTGTGCACCAGAGATACATGAACTGAAGCCTGGTTTTCTGTGGGGTGTCAGTGGTGTTGAGCTGGTACAGGATGTAGCTTTTTCACTGCTGCCCTGCCAAATAGCGAAAAGGCCAGCTTTGTTGACCATTTCATCGTCTTCCTCTCAGCCAGGTAGGCGTAGAGTTTGGAGTCGCTCATGTCTACTCCTCCCATGGACTTGTTGTAGAGGCAGACAATGTTGGGTCTTCTCACTCTCTGGCCTCTTGTGTTTTGTACCTCTGTGTATCCAGCACGGGCAGCAGTGGACAGAAGCACTGGTCTGCTTGCACCATCTTTGTACATGACACAAAGCAGTGGACCTTTCCTTCGCTCAGCAACCTCTTGGTTCTTGAGTTTTTTCTTCAAACAGGCTTTAGGAAGGCCTTTCCTGTTCACTCTCACAGTTCCTGTTGCTGTAGTCTGCTGAGCATACAGGTCTTGGAACAGAACTGGAGAGGAAAAGTAATTGTCCAATCCTAAGTGGTATCCCTGATTGAAGAAGTTGCACTTGTTCAAGAGGCGCATCACGATGGCATAGGTGACACCCTGCTCAGCTCCAGCATCATCTGGGTTGTGCTTTCCTCTGAAGACTTCAAAGGTGCTGGTGTAGCCATTCTTGCTGTCTGAAAGGCACCACAGCTTGATGCCAAAGCGAGCATGGCGCTTGTTCGGCATGTACATGCGCAGATGTGGAGTTTTCCCCTTGAAGCCAACCATGCTTTCGTCAATCGAAATGTTGACATCAGGGCTGTAGTGGTGATGAAAGGCCCACTGCAATGTGTCAATGAGAGGCTGGACCTTGTAGAGCTGGTAATTTGGGTCTTGCCTATCTGGCATGGCTGCATTATCTGCAAAATGCAGGAATTTCAACATAAGTTGAAAGCGGTCCCGCGAGAAATGCTCCAGGAAAAAGGGTGTACTCATGCAAGGGTTTGAGGAGTCCCAGTAAGAATTTAGGTTTGACTTTTTGATCAGTCCCATGTTGAAAACTATTCCCAGAAAAGCCCTAAATTCCTCTACTGTTGTCCTCCCTTGCTTGATCCATAGGTGCACCCTTGATCTGGGTTTTTCTTGCAGGTACTGCTGGTGTGAAGCCACCCACTGGTCAGCATAGCGGTTGGTTTCTGTTACGATTGTATCAAGAAACCTATCAGGAAAAAATAAGTTTAGATACTCAATGGGACTGGCATCAGGAGCAGGGGCATGTTTTGGGCCATGGTGAGCAGTAAAAGTCACAGGATCAGGGCCAGGATCATCCCCTGTGATGGGCATCCACACACCTCCAACAGCAGGCACGCCCCCTCCAGTGGCTCCAGTCTCACTTTCACTGTCAGTGTCCCCTTCGTCAGTCTCCCACTCTGTAACAATAAAAACGAAACCTAAACTGAATAAATTTTATCTAAATAAAGTCTTAGAATAAACAATAATCAAGCAACAGTGTATCAGCCATCGTTACTGTGTACAATGAACAGTAAAACTTGAGGGGTGACACGAACACCCATTGTAAACAGCCACTCAGTTTTCCAAAGCAGACGACACAGCACAATGACATAGCAGAATACTACAACAGTACATTGACCTACTTTCTCATTAGCGAAGCTGAACAAAGTTTTCACCTACCTTCCAAAGGTTCCTCACTGTCAGTGTCGGTAACATACTCTTCAGTTGTCTCACCATCACGCCCACCAACGAACTCTTCAGGGTCGCTTTCAATATCGCTCATTTTTACCAAAAAATTCTGCGCCAAACTGCGTACTTTGAATTGACAGCGTCAGTCGAACACACAGGAAGTTGTGGGCAATGGAAACGAGGCTATTCGGAAGGTTTCCGAATATTACCGAGCAAGGTTTTGTTGGTACGGTCAACCGGGCCCCTCGAGTGGCCCATCGCGCGCTACCGGGAAAGCCCCTCGAATGGCCCATCGCGCTTTACGGGTTAAATGACTTCAAATTGAATTGGGGAGGTGAAATGACAAACTGTGTCAATCGCATTTCTGCAAAGAATGTGATGTGACTGCAATTGGGAGACAAGGTTCATTTTATTATGGAATGGTGTGATTATGCATAACCACCAAAGAAAAATGTATTGCCTAAATCAGTTTTTGAACTTGTGCAAGCTTTTATGATCAGACTATTACATTTGTGGCTGCAATTCAACAAATATTCAAGTTTGCAATTCTAATTGTTTAATTGATGTGATTTTCGACAATGTTTGGATTGTTGATTACTTTGTATATGTCACAGACTTGTTAATGTATAAATCCTCCATGTTTCAGTAAGAGCTAATATATAAATCCTCCATGTTTCAATAAGAGCTAATGTATAAATCCTCCATGTTTCAGTAAGAGCTAACATATAAATCCTCCATGTTTCAGTTAGAGCTAACGTATAAATCCTCCATGTTTCAGTTAGAGCTAACGTATAAATCTTCCATGTTTCAGTAAGAGCTAACGTATAAATCCTCCATGATTCAGTTAGAGCTAATGTATAAATCCTCCATGTTTCAGTAAGAGCTAATGTATAAATCCTCCATGTTTCAATAAGAGTTAATGTATAAATCCTCCATGTTTCAATATGAGCTAATGTATAAATCCTCCATGTTTCAATAAGACTTCATGTATAAATCCTCCATGTTTCAGTAAGAGCTAATGTATAAATCCTCCATGTTTCAGTAAGAGTTAATGTATAAATCCTCCATGTTTCAGTAAGACTTCATGTATAAATCCTCCATGTTTCAGTAAGAGCTAACGTATAAATCCTCCATGTTTCAGTAAAAGTTAAGCATATGGAATTAAAACTTTGTACTTGTTTTCACTACAGCGGGATGGAAGAATTTCAACACGCTATATGGCTATGACCCTGGTTACTCCCTCAGTGACGCTTTATGGACATGTGCTGATATGTTCTCCAAAAGGTAACAGCTGTTTCCAAGTAACAACACACACCTGTATTGTTGCATGGCGACCATAGCAACATTAAACCAGTGCTTACTCATGTTTCTGAATGGGAAGTTCAGGAGGTATACTCATAAAAATTGTATGACTGTTATTGTTTTCTTTTTTTCACTCTCTTTCTGCCACTTCTCAAACATAAGTCAGAAATTGGCTTATCAATGCTATTGAGACTTAGTACAGTAATTTAGTTGTGTTGGGAGAATTGGTAAGGGTAAAATGTGTTTACAGTTGAAAACATAGAAAAGTCTTTAGGTATTTTTTGATGTTCCACACAGAAATCATTCCAAGTGTACATGCATGTGAATGTGCCGACACACATGCTGCTCGTGTATACGCATGCGCACTTACTCTGTATACTTATATTGCTGCACACTCATGCACAGGTTGTGTTTTATTGTGTGCTATACTCTGTAGAAGTGTATGTAATATGATTCTTCTGTTTGTGCTTATTGTATTAGTTTTCATCATATTATTCAGTCTTAAGAATCACTGTAAATATGGTTACGTTTGTTTTTTTATCAGTAGCAGTTTCATCATCAGTTCATCATGTTTGTTTATCTTGGCAGCACACAAAGCCTGAACAACAAACGTGTCATGCTGTTTACCAACAATGATGACCCCCATGCTGGCAACACCAATCTACAGGTATATTTTTTCACTACCATAGTTGCTGGTCACATATTCACTGGTGGAATTGGTTCAGTCAGTGTGAGTTGAACAACTGGTCCACTGTCTTTCCTTGAAAATAATGGTCACTAACTATAAGGTCCATTGCAAAGTTCTGGTGTCTTGTCACATGTATGTTTGTGTTTACTTAGCAAGAAGTGACTGGATCACTGTTGCCGTTCACTTGGTATGAATTACCATCTTTCAGCATTACAGGCATTTTTGTATTGTTAGACTCACCATCAGTTTTAAAAAAATAAAATAGTAATAATAGGTGGATCAGTTATTAAACCACTGGCTTTTCAAAGCAGTATTGAATTCTTGAATGAAAGTATGTTGAAGTTAACCCTTTCGCATTCACACTGCTAGATGTAAAGCTAGCTCCTAGTATTCGCATTTTTCTGACATTTTTTCATCCGAGTACAGTCATGCTGACAAACATACTGCCATTCACTTGTTTGAAAGTACAGAAGAAAGATTTTTTGCGCATATATACACAAGTGTCCATAGTTTGATTTGCATGTGGTTTTGTGTGTCCTGGGTCTAGTGTGCGTGTCCCTGTCACCAAAGATGTCACAGACAGAGGTATTTTTATGGTGACAATACAATGGTTAGCATACAAACAAGCTCTATTGTCTAAAAACAACATTTGTTAGTTGTACACACAACACCTGTCCTACCCGACACTGTCTCTGCTCCTCCAGTATAGTATCCAATACACAGGCACAACACAAATGTCACAGAAAAGAATTGTCACGATGTCACCAAATGAACATAAACAGAAAGAAACAGAAGTGTTTTACAAAGATATTTTGTACATGGTCGTCTACAGATTTCATTCCCTATACACTATTTACACATATGTGCCTATACAGCAACTTTGCAGCTACTCTGATGATGGTGAGATGTTGTTGTCATCGTCACTGTGATTGTCACAGTCATTGTCAGTGGCAGTGTCACCAGTGGTGTCACAAGTGCTGGTTGTAGCCTGTGTCGTGGTGTTTAGCGCATGATAGTCCCGGAAACAGTCCCGGACAGAAAGTTGACCAGTAGCACCATAGACGGGACTGATGTTTTAGCCCCATCATGATGAGAATACACAGATATGCCCTGATTTCATCAGCTGTCGTCTCTTTCCAAAGTGGGTCAGGTTGCCCCTTTGCCGCAATCTGACCAGCGTAGTTGTTGGTCTCTTCAGCAGCACTGACAAAAAATTCTAGTGGCAGAAACAAACAAAAAATAGTCTATTGGTTTCGCATCAGCGGGCAGCGAATGTTTAGGCCCAACAACTTATGAAAATTCCCTGACTTCACTGCCACGTGTCACTGGTCGCCATGCCTGCACCAGTGCAGCCAGCGGTACTTCGTCGTCTATGTCACTGTCATTTCCATCTTCACCATCACCACCTACTTCAACATCCGACTCTACATCTTCCTTTTCTTCTTCATCTTCTTCTTCAATTTCTAAACGATCAATTTCTCTAAAAAATTCCTGCAACTCTGCTTCAGTGTAATCCACAAATTCGTCTTGTTCGCTGAAACTCGCCATCTTTCCCACGCTCACAGTTGTGAATGAAAGCACGTAGCACAGCATTAGTAATTAAGTCTTTCCGTAGTGAATGGAAAGTTCCTTCCATCCCAGAATGCTTGTACTATTTCTAGAACATTCAACGCGAGACTGACCAAGATTCTAACCACATGCGCGATAAGACAGCAAGGCCAGTAGTGATGGAAATTCCCCACACGTGTGCCGGAAAAGGTAGGGCGGTCTCAACCGCTATGAACGGACCGGCACATTTTTTTCGCAGGGCGGTTGCGGGCTTGTGAACAGCTAAGGGTTAAATCAGGCAAGAACTGAATAGCTAACACATGAACTTGCTTTCAGGAGTGAAAATGAAAAAGTAATAAAAAATGGAACTTTTATGAAACTTACTTTCTTTAATGAAATGACATATAAGACTTTATTTTCCAATTGTATAGATATAGCACATGGGCCAGCTTACATAATTGCCATAGAAAACACCAGAAATGAAAAGAATTTGAAAGCTTAGAAAATGGACTAGTCTAGTTATGACTGGAAAGAAAAACTAGAGAAATCTTTATATGCTGAGTGACAAACTGAAAAACACTTGATTTGGCATGTTACCATGGCAGATGTAAAACCTTTTTTCTCAACTGTAAAAATTCCTCTTTTTTTCTCAAATGCCGAGTTCTGATATTTGCTGTGTTTCCCTCAATCTCAGCTTTCTGAATCTATTCACAGCTACAAGGTGTCGGTAGAATTGCTGTCGGCATGTTTTAAATTTGAGCATGATTAGCAGTATAACATGTATATGTATGTATTACATTGTGTGACTTACAAATGTGTGATCTGATATGAGTCCAAATTTGGATAATAGCATTACAAAGTAATTTGTTGTTGTTATATTTTTTTTTACTATTATCATCGTCATTACTATTGTCAGTATATTATTATTATTGGTGGTGGTATGTTTACTTAATTTCATTTTCCAGTTTGTTTTTTTTCCCCAGTGAGATACGGTGTACTTTTTGAGATGGTTATAGTCCTGGTGTGACTGTACAGTCGGCTGTGCTTGGTGTACTTTTTGAGATGGTTATAGTCCTGGTGTGACTGTACAGTCGGCTGTGCTTTGTGTACTTTTTGAGATGGTTATAGTCCTGGTGTGACTGTACAGTCGGCTGTGCTTTGTGTACTTTTTGAGATGGTTATAACCCTGGTGTGACTGTACAGTGGGCTGTGCTTGGTGTACTTTTTGAGATGGTTATAACCCTGGTGTGACTGTACAGTCGGCTGTGCTTTGTGTACTTTTTGAGATGGTTATAACCCTGGTGTGACTGTACAGTGGGCTGTGCTTTGTGTACTTTTTGAGATGGTTATAGTCCTGGTGTGACTGTACAGTCGGCTGTGCTTGGTGTACTTTTTGAGATGGTTATAGTCCTGGTGTGACTGTACAGTCGGCTGTGCTTGGTGTACTTTTTGAGATGGTTATAGTCCTGGTGTGACTGTACAGTCGGCTGTGCTTGGTGTACTTTTTGAGATGGTTATAGTCCTGGTGTGACTGTACAGTCGGCTGTGCTTGGTGTACTTTTTGAGATGGTTATAGTCCTGGTGTGACTGTACAGTCGGCTGTGCTTGGTGTACTTTTTGAGATGGTTATAGTCCTGGTGTGACTGTACAGTCGGCTGTGCTTTGTGTACTTTTTGAGATGGTTATAGTCCTGGTGTGACTGTACAGTCGGCTGTGCTTGGTGTACTTTTTGAGATGGTTATAGTCCTGGTGTGACTGTACAGTCGGCTGTGCTTGGTGTACTTTTTGAGATGGTTATAGTCCTGGTGTGACTGTACAGTCGGCTGTGCTTGTGTACTTTTTGAGATGGTTATAGTCCTGGTGTGACTGTACAGTCGGCTGTGCTTTGTGTACTTTTTGAGATGGTTATAGTCCTGGTGTGACTGTACAGTCGGCTGTGCTTTGTGTACTTTTTGAGATGGTTATAGTCCTGGTGTGACTGTACAGTCGGCTGTGCTTTGGTGTACTTTTTGAGATGGTTATAGTCCTGGTGTGACTGTACAGTCGGCTGTGCTTGGTGTACTTTTTGAGATGGTTATAGTCCTGGTGTGACTGTACAGTCGGCTGTGCTTGGTGTACTTTTTGAGATGGTTATAGTCCTGGTGTGACTGTACAGTCGGCTGTGCTTTGTGTACTTTTTGAGATGGTTATAGTCCTGGTGTGACTGTACAGTCGGCTGTGCTTGGTGTACTTTTTGAGATGGTTATAGTCCCTGGTGTGACTGTACAGTCGGCTGTGCTTGGTGTACTTTTTGAGATGGTTATAGTCCTGGTGTGACTGTACAGTCGGCTGTGCTTGGTGTACTTTTTGAGATGGTTATAGTCCTGGTGTGACTGTACAGTCGGCTGTGCTTGTGTACTTTTTGAGATGGTTATAGTCCTGGTGTGACTGTACAGTCGGCTGTGCTTGGTGTACTTTTTGAGATGGTTATAGTCCTGGTGTGACTGTACAGTCGGCTGTGCTTGGTGTACTTTTTGAGATGGTTATAGTCCTGGTGTGACTGTACAGTCGGCTGTGCTTTGTGTACTTTTTGAGATGGTTATAACCCTGGTGTGACTGTACAGTCGGCTGTGCTTTGTGTACTTTTTGAGATGGTTATAGTCCTGGTGTGACTGTACAGTCGGCTGTGCTTGGTGTACTTTTTGAGATGGTTATAGTCCTGGTGTGACTGTACAGTCGGCTGTGCTTGGTGTACTTTTTGAGATGGTTATAGTCCTGGTGTGACTGTACAGTCGGCTGTGCTTGGTGTACTTTTTGAGATGGTTATAGTCCTGGTGTGACTGTACAGTCGGCTGTGCTTGTGTACTTTTTGAGATGGTTATAGTCCTGGTGTGACTGTACAGTCGGCTGTGCTTGTGTACTTTTTGAGATGGTTATAGTCCTGGTGTGACTGTACAGTCGGCTGTGCTTTGTGTACTTTTTGAGATGGTTATAGTCCTGGTGTGACTGTACAGTCGGCTGTGCTTGGTGTACTTTTTGAAATGGTTACAGCCCTGGTGTGACTGTACAGTCGGCTGTGCTTTGAGCAACAATAACAGTAGCCAGCAAGACATTGACATACCTAAAAGTGTGCCACATTGCACATGTTTTATTCCCGTAAAAACATTTCCAGGGGAGCATGCCCATGGACCACCCTAGATTTTTTTTTCTTCTTCTCCACGCATTGTTATATGTTGTCTTCTTCTTGGCGTACGCTGCTACACAATCGTTGTGACATTTGCCAGCAGTGAATTAATAGCAACCTTTTTTTTTAAGTTAAGGCCACAAACTTGATTTTGAGGGTGAATGCTTTCATGAATTCATAAATGACATTAATTATATGGACAGGTTCAAGCACGCACAAAAGCCAGCGACCTCAACAACACAGGCATTGACCTTGAACTTATTCACCTGGTTCACCCTGGTCAGACGTTTGATGTCACCAAGTTTTTCAAGGTGGGTGGAGTTGACCTTTTCACCCCTTAACCCTATCCACCAACTGCAAAAAACATTGATCCATTGACTCCCGCACCTTGTCCACCAACTGCAAAAACTTGATCCATTGACTCCCGCACCCTGTCCCACCAACTGCAAAAACTTGATCCTTGACTCCCGCACCCTATCCACCAGCTTTCTGCAGTAAGCTGGTAGATAAGCTGAGAGAATCAAAAGGTTTGTTTTTGCTTTGCTAGCATGGTTGACAATGCAAGATACTGATGAGAGGTTGTGGGAATCAAAGGGTAAATACAGTTTGTTTGTGAATATGAGTGTTTGGAAGTTAACTTATTACTTTTGCACAAACTGTACTGTGTCTCTTAGAAAATATGAGTGTTTGGAAGTTAACTTATTACTTTTGCACAAACTGTACTGTGTCTCTTAGAAAAAAAAAGTTGCAGAATCCAACTTTTTCAGAAAATGTGCCAAAAAAAAACAAACGAACAAAAAACGAGTTAAAACTGCACTAATTCTGATTTGTGCATGCTGTCTCACACATGACATAGGTTGTTGTTTTTAAGAGTGGTAACAAGCTGTGTCTTAACCGTTTGTGTGATTTATATGTAAACTTGTGATGTTTGCCTCTCACAACTTGACGTTCATTAACTGATTATAAAGGTGTTTGATGCAATGTTTTAACCTGTGGACTGCCAGGATCTTTTGTTTACCGATGATGATGAACTGACGGAGTTACCTGATGCTGCTGAACGTTTGGAGGAGCTCCTAACTAGGTACTTGTTTGTTTCTCTTGATCGTGTCTTGTTTTTTGTGCATGACTTTGACCTTGCTCTTCCTTTGTCTGTCTTTGGAATCTTTTTTTTCTGTTTTCTGTCCCAACTTAATACGCGCAAGGTCCTGCACTGCTGCAGGGTCAATTTGGTGGAGTTCAACAGTGCCTGTTCTGATCAAACTGAATAAGGACACTACTGTTAATCCCCCTGCCAACAACAGTAACCATGGAGCCAGACCAAATGAGAAACTCCCCAGGTAACGAGACCACCGCCAGGGCCGTCCGACAACAGTCCCTGTAAATAGCTGACACCAACGACCCCAGTTTGAATTCATCTCAGGCATAGAAGAGGAGAGGACATTGAAACTGAGGTCATCACAAGATCAGGACATGAAGGGCCACGGACTGAAACAGTTTTCATTGTTCCATAATGAATGATGATTTGTTGATAAAATGGATTGTGATTATGATTT
>JAPXFY010000019.1:70892860-70967860 GCA_030674185.1 Monoplex corrugatus
CTGTTCTATAGGAATCCAGCACTTGCGCTTGGACATAATCCTCAGGTTGTCTACATTCGTTACTTCATAACTTTGGGGGATGGTGTTCATTTTTTTGTCTGTCCAAATTGTGGTTCAAAGAAACACACAAGGGGATTCATTCTATACTCCACTTGGTCTTCTTTCACTGATGGCACTCAGTCTTGTCACAGCGTTCACAAAACGGTGAACACACACACAGGTGAGGAAAAAAAAATGCACTGTAGAATGGAAAACTAAGAACACAAAAACAAAAGCACAAAAAAGCAGAAGAAAATGAAATATATATAACTGAGGGGAAAAAAAAAACTAACACAGAACACCCTACTGCCAATACACAAACTTGGTGTGGTAGTCCTTGAAACATTGGCCTAAGCACAATCCAGGCTTGGATGGGCAGGAGGGGCAGTAGTAGCGGGATTCCTTCCGCACTTTTATTTTCTTCGTGCAGACCCGACACGGCTTGGTGGGGTTAGACTTGTTTGGTGTCGGTGGCAGTGGAAATAAAAAGTGGTGTGCACCCACCCTCACCTCGTCATCTGTTTTTCCCTCTTCCACAGCTGGCACCTGATCTGGCCAAATCCAAGAGGTGATGACACTCTCCAAAAAACTTAGGAAAGTGTTACAGGAGTCATCACCTCTTGACTTTTGCAAGATGAATGCATTGCAGGCTGCAACCTGCAGAAAATGGAAAAACAGTTTTTTTGTCCATTTCATCGACTTACGTGAGCAGTCATATGGGTGAAGCAGCTGATCTTGTTTGTCAACTCCACCCATATTCCTGTTGTAATTCGATGAAACAGACGGACGCATGTTGACACCCCGTCGTCCCCGGTGTGGAATGGGTGCCTCAGTGTGGCCATGCACAGAGGACAGCAGGTGCACCACTTTTGTGCTGTGGTACTTTGTGGCGACGATCTTGTTGTCACCACAAAGAGCAGCTGATGATCCGGGGTCCAGCTTCACTCCACGTAGCTCCTCTGGAATACCCCGGTTCTCCCGGACGGTGCCGCAGGCCAAGGTGTTCCTTTCCAGGAGGTAGAGGTACAGCCGCAGACTACTGTACCAGTTGTCCGTGTAGACATGGTAGCCCTTTTCCAGGAGAGGGGCTACCAAGTACAGCACCATCTTCTCGCTGGCCGAGAGAGTTGGGTTGTCTGCATTTACGGACTCTAGGACAGGCTGCACCTCATTGACGGGGTCCTCCTTTCCAGCATACACCTTGAAGCGGTAGCAGTAGCCACCACTTCCCTTGACACCGCCGTCAGACTCACAGCACAGGTATATTTTGATGCCAAACCGGGCACGTTTCAACGGTATGTATTGACGAAATATCAGTCTACCCTTCCAAAGAAGTAGACTTTCATCAACACATACCGCTTGCCGGGGCTCATACACCTCCTGGAACCTCTCATGCAGATGATCCAGAATAGGACGGATCTTGTAGAGCCGGTCGTACGCTGGATCACCTGGCACTGGCATGGCTGCATTGTTGTTGAAGTGCAGAAACTGAAGAAGAATCTGAAATACAGAGTAAACTTTCAAGATAAGTAAGCAGACCCACAACTGGGCACACACACACACACACACACACACACACACACACACACACACACACACACACACACACACACACACACAGCCTACACACACACACACACACACACATACACACACACACACACACAGCCTACACACACACAGCCTACACACCCACCCACTACACAAGCACACACTGACAGTATCACACACACTTGAATATATAAAAACACCACACTGGTATAAAAAAGTGCTTTTGTCTTTTACAAAATGAATAAACTTGCATGGAAAACTTACACACAGAAAATAAATAATGCTTATGCACACACGCGCGCGCGCACACACACACACACACACACACACACACACACACACACACACACACACACACACACACACACACACACATACACACACACACACATTCACACAAGCACACACTGACAGTATCACACACACATGAATATAAAAACACCACACTGGTGTACCAAAAAAGTGCTTTTGTGTTTTACAAAATCAGCAAACTTGTATGGAAAACTTGCAAACAGAAATAAATAATGCGTATGTACACATGTGCACTCACACACACACACACGCACATGCACACACACACACACACACACACACACACACACACACACGTACACACACACACAGCCTACACATACACACACACACACACACACACACACACACACATTTACACAAGCACACACTGACAGTATCACACACACTTGAATATATAAAACCACACACACACACACACACACACACACACACACACACACACACACACACACACACACACACACACACACACACAAAATGAATAGTGGAGGGATGAAGAATCAAGTAGTGAAAAAAAGAAAAGAAAAAAAAATAGAGCTACTTGCCTGGAACCGGTTTCTTGTCATGATGGAGCTGAAGACTGGAATTCTGTACAGCACCTTCTTAGACCAGTACAGTTCAATTGAAGGTAGCCGCACAATGCCCATCAGCAGAACCAGGCCCAGAAACTTCCTCATTTCTGCACAGTCGACTTTCTCCCACTTGTTGGCCCTGGAAAACTGTGGAAGATTGGGGTGTGCCTCGAGAAACTGGTCAGCATACAGGTTTGTCTGAATGACGAGATGGTTGACTAGGTCAGAAAAAAATAATTCCAAATAGTCAACCGGCCTAAAATTAGCACAGCTGACCTTCAACCCCGGATTTCCAGTGAAAACTACACCAGGGTTGGGGTGCTGTGCATCAGCTTCTCGCCATTCTCTCACTAGCTGTTGCTGACCACGCCTCACGCCACGCCCCCTGCCGCTTCCACGGGGCCCTCGCCGTCGTCCAGACCCCCTACCACGTCCACGACCCCGTCCCCTCCTGACAGGAGGGGGTGCAGTGCTTGTTGATGGTAGAGGATCCCCCATTTCCTCTTCTTCACCCTCGCTAGCACTGGTTTCCCCACTGCTTTCACTGGGAGCGAACGAAGGATCCACGTCATCACCAGCACCTATCTCCGATAAAAGTGGATGGTGCTGGTTCCCATCCGTCTCCTCCTCATCACTGATGTCAGGATCCGATCCTCCCATGTCTTCTTCTCCACTGTCTTGATCGTTGAATATCTCGTCCAACACATCAAGCGCAGTGTACCGCTTGAAAACAGGTCGAGCCGACGACGTACTAGGTCTCGCTGCCATCTTGAATTCGCTAATCACTGTAACCTCTCAACTCGCGATTTGCATATCCTGTGGTCAGTTACTGGTGACGTGAAGGATATGGGGCTCTTCGCTGATATCAGCAACAGAGTTGGAAACATTTTGCGCAGTCATTTCTTGTGTAGATTTGCTCGCTTTCCGTGACGAGTTTACTACGAGTGGCACTCGTATACGGGCGTGGTGAATTTCGATTTTACTACGAGCGTTACTCGTACCAAGCAGAGAAGAGGTTAAAAATGATATCTAACCTAAATCATTGGTTTGCTTAACCCTTTGATTCTGGTACACTGTCCACCAGCATCCCATATTGTCAACTATTCTAGCAAAGCAAAAACATAGCCCTTTCATTCCTTCCTGTGTCCACCAGCTTCCCACAGGAAGCTGGTGGATAGGGTGAGGGAGTCAGAAGGTTGTTTTTGCAGTTGGTGGATAGGGGAGGGAGTCAGAAGGTTGTTTTTGCAGTTGGTGGACAGGGTGCGGGAGTCAAAAGAGTTAACGTTAACAGCAGCTGTAAAAACTATCATGTGAATCAGCAAAGTAGAGGCTATTGTCTGTATGATGAACACGTGACAAACTGGACATCAGAATTAAAGGACAACATCAGCCAAATTCAGGTACTTGGGGAAAGTTAGTTATCAAAAATAGAACAATGAACATAGAAATTGAGACCAGAGTCTAGAACAATGAACATACATGGGTGCCACTCTTTCATCTGGGTGACGGAAATCCGTTTTCTCGGCAAGGCCCCAGATGGAAATTCCATTTTTTCAGTTTAGTTATTTCAAAAATAAAATGTTGGAGGAAAAAAAACAATTGAATCGGCGGTATTATGACCGAAGCAGCACTGTAGCAGATGACCGGAAATGAGGAAGCGCTCTCTATCGTTGAAGACAACACAGGTCCAGCGATCTTTCATAAAATCTTCTGGGCGGCCCCTGGACCCCAGCCTGATTTTCAGTTTTTTCAGATTTTCAAAGTGTCACCCTTGAACATAGAAATTGAGGCCATGAAACTAGAACAATGAACATAGAAATTGGAATCAGTCTAGTACAGTGAACATAGAAATTGAGACCATGAATCCAGAACAATGAACATGGAAATTGAGACTATGAAACTAGAACAATGAACATAGAAATTGAGACTATGAAACTAGAACAATGAACATAGAAATTGGAATCAGTCTAGTACAATGAACATAGAAATTGAGACCAGAGTCTAGTACAATGAACATAAAAATTGAGACCAGAGTCTAGAACAATGAACATAGAAATTGAGACCATGAAACTAGAACAATGAACATAGAGATTGAGACCATGAATCCAGAATAATGAACATAGAAATTGAGACTATGAAACTAGAACAATGAACATAGAAATTGAGACTATGAAACTAGAACAATGAACATATAAATTGGAATCAGTCTAGTACAATGAACATAGAAATTGAGACTATGAATCTAGAACAATGAACATAGAAATTTAGACCATGAATCTAGAACAATGAACATAGAAATTGGAATCAGTCTAGTACAATGAGCATGGAAATTTAGACCATGAATCTAGAACAATGAACATAGAAATTGGAATCAGTCTAGTACAATGAACATAGAAATTTAGACCATGAATCTAGTACAATGAACATAGAAATTTAGACCATGAATCTAAAACAATGAACATAGAAATTTAGACCATGAATCTAGAACAATGAACATAGAAATTTAGACCATGAATCTAGAACAATGAACATAGAAATTTAGACCATGAATCTAGAACAATGAACATAGAAATTTAGACCATGAATCTAGAACAATGAACATAGAAATTTAGACCATGAATCTAGAACAATGAACATAGAAATTTAGACCATGAATCTAGAACAATGAACATAGAAATTTAGACCATGAATCTAGAACAATGAACATAGAAATTTAGACCATGAATCTAGAACAGTGAACATAAAAATTGAGATCAGAGTCTAGAACAATGAACATAGAAACTGAGACCAGAGTCAAAGTGGCAGGTATGGTAAACTACCACTTTTCACGTTCTAGAATGACCATTACCCTTTGAGAATGACTGTGCAATTGCAATTTGAAATACAGCCCTCCTCCAGTCCCCTTTTTTAAACAGTATTACAGGGTAGTTCAGAAAATGAAAATGGGATTAACAGATAAGGTGTTGTGTACGTATGTTTTCATGGTACAGAATGGCTTTTCCTTTTTCAATTTTACAAATAAAGGAAGATAAACATAGACTGCAGTGTTTGGCCTAGTAGTCGGCCCTACAAGACAATGGTTTGGCTTCATATGGTAAAAACAGTACTACTTCTAATCTGAAGGTGTGCAGTCAGTCCTTCCCGGGTATCACCTGGTCGGTAAAAGGTGGTGGTTTTTCTGATCTCCCAGGTCTACGCATGTGCAAACCTGCTAGTACTGGAGCTTGGTTTGTGTATGTATGTATGCAAGCCATCAAATATGCATGGTAAAAACCTGCAAGCCATGTCATTGTTCAGTGGCATATGGAAACACAAAAATGCCCATAGAAGGAGCATGCAAACTGTACAGCAACATGATGTCTGCGCATTGTGGACCAAACAATGTATATACACACACTGAGAAAGACATGCTTAAAAAATGTAAAGATTCTTTTCTTTGAAGTAAATAAAACATTGCTTCTAGTATGTTGAACGTGTGCATTCTGGTACCATTCGGTCACCATCAATATGCATATCACTGATAGTGATGTGATTTTAAGTCACAGTATTAAAGTAAAGTGGACGGTCATGTGCAGGACACAGTAGAAATACTGATGCCCCAGGACATGAAGAAAGCACAGACCTACGGTGGTCGACGTATCTGTTTTGAAAACGATGAAGTGGCTGAAATGCGGCGATTCGACGAATCAGGTGGGTTTTGTGTTGTTCAGATGATTCTTTTCCACATGTTGTCCTCCTGGTTTCAATTGGCAATGTATTTTTGTTGTAATATACATAGAAAATGAAAAGGCACATACATTTCATACAGTCAGATTTGCTGAAAACTTGAAATCTTTTCAACTGGTCAGTATTGCTTTTGGTCAGTTCTCCGGTCATAAAGAGTTTTCTTCCTGTATCTCTGTGTTGATTCAGAATGTCACAACTATGCAAAAGTGGTACTTATTTCTTTTCATTTATGTCAAACTTGTTTCTTTCTGTTTATGTCACACTTTTGTCAGGCAGTGAATAATGGATCGTCGGGAGTGTATAGGGTACAGTTTTTGCAGCTGTGGTAATGAAATGTGACCTGCCAGCATGAAATCAGTCTTAACTAGCATTTTGGGTATTTTGAGATATACATATCACTGGAAAGTGTACATTCTGCTGATTATTTTGGTGCCTGAATAAACTTGTACTCAAAAAAATGTAGACGTTATGTATGTTTAAAGTCATTAAATTGTATGACGGCCATTTTGAGAAAAAACGGCCTCTAAAGTTTTTATGTACTCTCCTACACATTTTCCTTAAATTTCTTTATTTGGTAGCTTTGGCCCAGTTTGTTTCTAATTTTAGCTGTCATTATTCAAAAGGTGCACCAAAGAGCTTTCTGTCAGTATATTACATGTGGTGGTCTGTACAGGTTACGGTTCATAGTAAGAGACAAAAATAGGTACTTTTGGTGGAAATTGTGTTCTTTCTGCTGCGATCAGTGCATTGAAATACCATTTTAACCCTATCCCATTCACTCGGCTGCATCCAACCAAACACAGCTCTCCCGCATCTGTTCACTCCGGCCGCATGTTTGCACACATGGCCAGTACTTTTCCATCACGCTGTAACTATGAGCTAGCTCACTCTGAATGGATGAAATTTGGCGGGTAGGTCCACGAAGGACCAATGAACTGTTAACGCTAAATTAAGACGCCACCACTGGCATCATTCACAGGAGAGAAGAAGGAAATGACCGCATTCCATTCTTGTCTTTGTGTGAACAAGAAAGATGGTGAATACTAGGGGAAGTTTCACTGCGAGCTATGCAAATGGAAGAGGGTTAAATTGATTAATAATATTTTTTCAAGAAAAAAATTTCTGTGGGGGATAGATTACAGTCTACAGAAACCAAGGGGATAGATTATAGTCTGCAGAAACCAGTTTCGAGAAAAAGTCAAAACATCCCAGATAGACCCTCAGTCACGTTTTCAGCTCCTCGTGCTGTTCGACTAACTGCGAGTTAAGACTGAGTTGGTGGTGGGAGGTCACATTTGAGCTCTCCAGTCTCCTCCAAACTCGCCAAAACTGACATCACGTAAGAACAGAGCATGAAGGGCCCACAGAATCTGGGACAGTCTTTCAAATTTGCTGAGATAATACATGAGAGTGATGATAATTATGATAACGCTCTGGAGCTCTATTTCGTATTGAGACTGTTTGACAGATTGTTTGACAAGGCTATACTTGATGTTTCCTTTCATACAAATATTGGTGCCAGCCAGGTCAGAAAGGTGCAGACAAGTGCAGCATTGATAAAGAAATTCAAGTGACACCTCCATCATGCATCCCAGTCTTCTGAATGAGCCCATAGCACACTCAAGTCTCAGTAGGACCTGGCTGAGAATAAGAAAAAATTGATATGAACTTGCAGGGGTTTTGAACTTTCAACCTCCCAGTCATCAGTCCATCACTGTGACCACTTCACCATGATGACTGGTATATTACGTGTATGTGTGAGGACAATGAAATCTTTAGGTTTTGTTTTTGTTTGTGTATCAATATTGGTTTTGTTTTTGTTTGTGTATCAATATTAACTAACGTGGGTGATTATTTGCAGGTTTGCAGTTAATGGGCTTCAAACCTCGCTCCTGTCTCAAGCCATACTACCATGTCAAACCAGCACAGTTCATCTATCCTGATGAAGGGGTACGTGGTGTTCTCAGTTTGGGTGGAATTGACCCTTTGACCGCCCACCTGTCCACCAGCATCCTGCATTGACAGTCATGCTAGAAAAAAAAATTTTTTAAATTGACTCTTCGATTCCCACACCATATTGACTCTTCGATTCCACACCATATCCACCATCATCCTGTAGGAAGCTGGTGGATAGGGTGAGGGAATCAAAGGGTCCAGTTTTTGTAGTTGATGGATAGTGTGCAGAAGTCAAAGGGTTAAGTGTTGCAGTATTTTGTGAACAAAGAAAATATTATTTCATAGTGTATGATTTTACTTTTGCTTGTGTATATTGATTTTATTATTGTTGTCTGTCCCATTTTCTGTGCCAGGTCATTGGCCATATTGTTGTCTGTTCCCATTTTCTGTGCCAGGTCATTGGCCATATTGTTGTCTGTCCCATTTTCTGTGCCAGGTCATTGACCATATTGTCTGTCCAATTTTCTGTGCCAGGTCATTGGCCATATTGTTGTCTGTCCCATTTTCTGTGCCAGGTCATTGGCCATATTGTTGTCTGTCCCATTTTCTGTGCCAGGTCATTGGCCATTTGTTGTCTGTCCCATTTTCTGTGCCAGTTCTTGGCCATATTGTTGTCTGTCCATTTTCTGTGCCAGGTCATTGGCCATATTGTTGTCTGTCCCATTTTCTGTGCCAGGTCATTGGCCATATTGTTGTCTGTCCCATTTTTGTGCCAGGTCATTGGCCATATTGTTGTCTGTTCCATTTTCTGTGCCAGGTCATTGGCCATATTATTGTCTCTCCCATTTTCTGTGCCAGGTCATTGGCCATATTATTGTCTGTCCCATTTTCTGTGCCAGGTCATTGACCATATTGTTGTCTGTTCCATTTTCTGTGCCAGGTCATTGGCCATATTGTTGTCTGTCCCATTTTCTGTGCCAGGTCATTGGCCATATTGTTGTCTGTTCCATTTTCTGTGCCAGGTCATTGGCCATATTGTTGTCTGTCCCATTTTCTGTGCCAGGTCATTGGCCATGTTGTTGTCTGTTCCATTTTCTGTGCCAGGTCATTGGCCATATTGTTGTCTGTCCCATTTTCTGTGCCAGGTCATTGACCATATTATTGTCTGTTCCATTTTCTGTGCCAGGTCATTGGCCATATTGTTGTCTGTCCCATTTTCTGTGCCAGGTCATTGGCCATATTATTGTCTGTCCCATTTTCTGTGCCAGGTCATTGGCCATATTGTTGTCTTCTGTCCCATTTTCTGTGCCAGGTCATTGACCATATTGTTGTCTGTTCCATTTTCTGTGCCAGGTCATTGGCCATATTGTTGTCTGTCCCATTTTCTGTGCCAGGTCATTGGCCATGTTGTTGTCTGTTCCATTTTCTGTGCCAGGTCATTGGCCATGTTGTTGTCTGTCCCATTTTCTGTGCCAGGTCATTGGCCATGTTGTTGTCTGTTCCATTTTCTGTGCCAGGTCATTGGCCATATTGTTGTCTTCTGTCCCATTTTCTGTGCCAGGTCATTGGCCATATTGTTGTCTGTTCCATTTTCTGTGCCAGGTCATTGGCCATATTGTTGTCTGTCCCATTTTCTGTGCCAAGTCATTGGCCATATTGTTGTCTGTCCCATTTTCTGTGCCAGGTCATTGACCATATTGTTGTCTGTCCCATTTTCTGTGCCAGGTCATTGGCCATATTATTGTCTGTCCCATTTTCTGTGCCAGGTCATTGGCCATATTGTTGTCTTCTGTCCCATTTTCTGTGCCAGGTCATTGGCCATATTGTTGTCTGTCCCATTTTCTGTGCCAGGTCATTGGCCATATTGTTGTCTTCTGTCCCATTTTCTGTGCCAGGTCATTGGCCATATTGTTGTCTGTCCCATTTTCTGTGCCAGGTCATTGGCCATATTATTTTCTGTCCCATTTTCTGTGCCAGGTCATTGGCCATATTGTTGTCTTCTGTCCCATTTTCTGTGCCAGGTCATTGGCCCATATTGTTGTCTGTCCCATTTTCTGTGCCAGGTCATTGGCCATGTTGTTGTCTGTCCCATTTTCTGTGCCAGGTCATTGGCCATGTTGTCTGTTCCATTTTCTGTGCCAGTTCATTGGCCATATTGTTGTCTTCTGTCCCATTTTCTGTGCCAGGTCATTGACCATATTATTGTCTGTCCCATTTTCTGTGCCAGGTCATTGGCCATATTGTTGTCTGTCCCATTTTCTGTGCCAGGTCATTGGCCATATTGTTGTCTGTCCCATTTTCTGTGCCAGGTCATTGGCCATATTATTGTCTGTCCCATTTTCTGTGCCAGTTCATTGGCCATATTGTTGTTCTGTCCCATTTTCTGTGCCAGGTCATTGGCCATATTGTTGTCTGTCCCATTTTCTGTGCCAGGTCATTGGCCATATTGTTGTCTGTCCCATTTTCTGTGCCAGGTCATTGGCCATGTTGTCTGTCCCATTTTCTGTGCCAGGTCATTGGCCATGTTGTTGTGTTCCATTTTCTGTGCCAGGTCATTGGCCATATTGTTGTCTGTCCCATTTTCTGTGCCAGGTCATTGGCCTTATTGTTGTCTGTCCCATTTTCTGTGCCAGGTCATTGGCCATATTATTGTCTGTTCCATTTTCTGTGCCAGGTCATTTGCCATATTGTTGTCTGTCCCATTTTCTGTGCCAGGTCATTGGCCATTATTGTTGTCTGTCCCATTTTCTGTGCCAGGTCATTGGCCGTATTGTTGTCTGTCCCATTTTCTGTGCCAGGTCATTGGCCATATTATTGTCTGTCCCATTTTCTGTGCCAGGTCATTGGCCATATTGTTGTATGGCCATATTGTTGTCTGTCCCATTTTCTGTGCCAGGTCATTGGCCGTATTGTTGTCTGTCCCATTTTCTGTGCCAGTTTTTTGGCCATATTGTTGTCTGTCCCATTTTCTGTGCCAGTTTTTTGGCAGAGTTTGTGACAACTCTTCAGAATGCTGTGATGATTTATACAATAGGGTGTGATAACCATGTTGCTGTGGAGATCTGTTTCTGGATTGGGTCTGTGTGACAGGACTGTACTGCCGTACACTTCCTTTCATAAATATCCTGGCTTCAGCCAGGCCTGAGAGATACAGACATTTGAGCAATGCCGTCATTGACATGTCCATGAAGTGGATGAGACGCAGCTGCGTGGATCACTTCCTTATGAGCTGTAGCCACTCAGCTGTGGCTAAGAGCCAATTTGGGCCAAAAATTCACACAATGGTTTTCACAGGACTGTAAAGACAAATCCCACAACCTTTCATATGTCAGTGTATGCATGGTGTGTGTGGTTTAGTATTATATGTATTTTCAAAGTATGGCTTAAAGATGAAACAGTGACCAAAATGGCTGGAGAGATTTAGTTTTGAAAAAAGGAAATGATGCTTGGGGAAAACAAGTATGCATTATTTAAATATGACCTGCCAGCATGAAATCAGTCTTAACTAGCATTTTGGGTATTTTAAGATATACATATCACTGGAAGTGTACATTCTGCTGATTATTTTGGTACTTGAATAAAGCTTGTATTCAAAAAAATGTAGAAGTTATGTATGTTTAAAGTCATTTAAGTTGGATGGTGGCCATTTTGAGAAAACGGCCTCTAAAGTTTTTGATGTACTCTTTCTTTTTTTGGTGGCTTTGACCCATTTTGTTTCTAATTTTAGCTGTCATTATCTGTAAGTACGCCAAAAAGCTTTCTGTCAGTATATTACATGTGGGGTACTGTACAGATTACGGTTCATAATAAAGAGACAAAAATAGGTACTTTTGGTAGGAAATTGCGTTCTTTCTGCTGCAATCAGTGCATTATAATACCATTTTAAATTGATTAATAATATTTTTTCAAAAAAAAATTTCTGTGGGGGATAGATTATAGTCTACAGAAATCAATTTTGAGAAAATGTCAAAACACACCAGACAGACCCTCAGTCACCTTTTCAGCTCCTAGTGCTGTTCGACTAACTGCGAGTTATGACTGATTTGGTGATGGGAGGTCACAAATATTTTCTGTGAATAGTTACACTGTGCAGTAACTACCCAAGTCTGTATTATTCCGTTGAATTGAATTAAAATGGCACATGTTAAAAAAAAACCTCATATCTCTTTATCTCTTTACCTTGCTTTAAGCATCGGGTTGTTGATGAGTGAGGTGGAAGAGGCCTCAAGTCTGTGGACTCAGTATCTGATGTCTGGAGTTCAGTCCCTGCTTGTAATTTAAAAACTGGTGTGTTCACTGCCCCTTGTGGTGATGTCAGCTTAGCAGTTCATGGTCTGTGTTCACTGGCCCTTGTGGTGATGTCAGCTTAGCAGTTCATGGATCTGTGTTCACTGGCCCTTGTGGTGATGTCAGCTTAGCAGTTCATGGTCTGTGTTCACTGGCCCTTGTGGTGATGTCAGCTTAGCAGTTCATGGTCTGTGTTCACTGGCCCTTTGGTGATGTCGCTTGCAGTATGGTCTTGTTCATGCCTTGGTGATGTCAGTTAGCATTCAGGTCTGTGTTCACTGGCCCTTGTGGTGATGTCAGTTAGCAGTTCATGGCGTGTTCATGCCCTTGTGTGATGTCAGTTAGCAGTTCTGTCTGTTTCACTGGCCCTTGTGGTGATGTCAGCTTAGCAGTTCATGTCTGTGTCATGCCCTTTTGGTGATGTCAGCTTGCATCATGGTCGTGTTCTCCTGTCATTTCATGGCCTTGCTGGTGTGCATATGGTGTGTGCAGACTCAGAGCGTTTGCCAGGTGACTGATGGTGGATGTGGGTGAGCAGATATTGAATTGTCCAAGTGTGATGTGTTTTTCTTGAACAAATCCAAACATCAAAAACGTCACTGTTTGGCCGGCGTCTTATTCTTTTCCCAAGTTGTGTTTATAACATTCCTGAATCCTGAATAAGGTCAGGTGTCATTTCACATCTGAACTGGAAGTTATATGTGTTAGTTTTCAGTTTATCAAGTTGTGTTTTCTTTCTGTATTACATACATGTATTTGATACGAGTGAATAGTCAGTTTAACACTTTGATTTCCAACCCTGTCCACCAGCATCCTGCATTGTTAGCCATGCTAGCAAAGCAGAAATTAACCCTATGAGACCTTCACCTTATCCACCAGCTTCCTGCAGAAAGCTGGTGGATAGGGTGAGAGTCAAAGGGTTAAGCTTATGCAGTTGGTGGATAGGTTGCGGGAGTTAAAAGAGTTAATCAAAGAATGTCCTGCCTTTCACTGGTATTTGTGAAAAAACAGATCAGAATTTTTTTTTTCAGTGTGTGTGCATGACTGTAGCATTCTAAGTCCTGGCGTACATGTTATTTGCTGGTGTATCAGACTGTGACTGGCAGCACCACCCTGTTCACTGCCCTGCTGCGTAAGTGTGTGGACCGCAACGTGTTTGCTATCTGCAAGTACGTGCCTGGCAAGAACAACCCGCCCAAATTTGTCGCTCTCCTTCCTCAGGTATTTCTTGTCTTTTTACCAGCAGTGATAATGGTGATCTTAATGGATGATGATATAAATGATAGAAACACTTGAAAGTAAAGTTCACAGGTCCTGCGTCAGGAGACTTTAGTACTCTAGTGATCAGTCATTCAGGTCGAGCATGTGTATTTTTATGAACTGGTCACTTCTCAGACTGAACATGTGCATGAGCAGAGAGGGCTTCATGTACAGCTAGTGAGGATTTATTGCTTAATGAGTACACGCGCACACACAAATGTATGCACGCACAGGCGCACACAAACACACACACACACCACATAAACACAATGCATATACGAGAAACACGCGCGCACATACACACACACGCACACACACCACACACACACAAACACACACACACCACACACACCACACACACACAGCACACAACCACACCACACACACCACAACAACACACAAACACATCAAACACACACACACCACATAAACACAATGCATATACAAGAACACGCGCACACGCACACAAAACCACAAACACAAAACACACACACACAAACACACACAAAACACACACACACACCACATAAACACAATGCATATACGAGAACATGCACACAACACAACACAAACACAAACCACACAACACACACACAACACACACACACACACACACAAACAACACCACACACACACACACACACCACATAAACACAATGCATATACAAGAACAGCACACACACACACAACACACACAAACCACACACAGACCCGAACCTCAAGCACCAAAACCACACAGCCAAACTAAACACAATGCAACAAGATCCTGAAAAAAAAAAAAACAAGAAAAACACGTCATGACTCATAACCAATAAACGAGTCAAATATCGCTTCCAACAACAAACCACACACCGTACTGAAAATATTTCAAAACACATAAAAAGACCCACGATCTTCCGTACGTTCTCACTGTCCACGACTCTGTGTTGAAAGGTGTCAACTCAAGAAGACTGGGACGATCTTACGGTTTTGAAGGAGACTCGTGCCTGTGAACGACCCTCATAACATTAAAAGCTCATTAGATATGGCCTTTTCCAAATTTGATGATTCAGCAGACTGTATTGTTTTTCACTGTGGTGTGCATGAATTGAACAGCAAAGATCTCCCTGCAACAACTAAACATCTCGCTTCAGGCATAAAACAAATAGCACAAGAACATCCAAAATCTAAACTAGTCGTTAGTAAGGTTGCCCCTGTACGGCAGGCCGAATGGAGGTTCAACGAAATCTGTTCAACGCTTTTCTATCTGCTGAACTTGTTGATATGAAAAATATTTCTTTTGTATCACATGAGAACCTTCGTTACCACTCAACAATTTCTAAAAGACGACATTCACCCCACCACCAGAGGAAGTAGCATCATTGCAGGAAATCTTGGAAGACACATTCGAGACCTATTTTGGGAGACTCCAAGGAGAACATCAAGATCAAGATCATCACAGCTACACCCTTCCAGATTCTCCAGAGGACAGTACCACCCTTTTGACAACTACACACCATGGTGGCCGTATAATATGTTTTGAAATACCAGTATTACATATACAATACTTAATGTTCATGTCACAGGACTTTTTCCTCGTCATCTCTGACATTTCTTCTGCTGAAAATAAACAATAACTAGGTTTTAGTCCGACTATCAAGACTCGGTCAGACTATACACTCTGTACATTTGAAGACGTGAATGCCATTATTTTGATTTTTGGTTATTTGTTATCCCTTGTAATCTATTATCACCTTTATAAGTTATTCATACGTTGGACTATGTAATTTTCTTTTTATTGATTTTGCTACAATTTTGTTTTCTTTACTTCGTAGTCTAAGTAATTACGTAATTTTCTTTCTGTCCAGTTCTCCTGGACACAGAAAATCAAAGTATTCATTATTATCGACCATAAATAACAGTTAATAGAAAGTTAGAGATTAACCAATATCAGCAATGCGAAAACAATCCCAAGTCAAGTTTTTGCAATGGAATTGTAGATCCCTTTCCACCAATTCGGCTTACTTGGAGCATTTCCTAGCATCAAATAGGTGTGAAATTTTGATTCTACAGTCGATGAATGTTGTCGCTACCAAGCTTCCCAATTTCCCCAATTATTATTATCCTCCAGTCTATGAATGTGGGAATCACGGGAAGAAGGTATCCACCGCGATTTATATACTCAAAGAGTTACAATACTGCTTACTTACTTCCCCAGTTTTGAAATCAAGCGAAGATTTGCATGCTTGTGCTGCCACTGTCCAATTAAGCAATTCTCTAAACATTAACGTTTTGTCAGTCTACCTACCAACAGGTCCAAATGACCACAAACACAGAATGGCTGCGCACTATCCAAGATCAGCAGCGTGGTAAATGGCTAATAGGTGGAGACTTTAATTCCCACTCCCCATTTTGGGAAAAGAACTGTTTCTACTGTTACGAGCAATCGTTTGGTAGAAAATATCGTTGATAGTTCGCTTTACCTTCTAAATGATGGTAGTGTCACTAGGATCCCTGATGTTTCCAAACACAGGGCGACAGCCATCGATTTGTCTCTAATCTCACCAGAATTAGCACCATCCTGTACTGGGAAACTCACAGAGACACTTTGGGAAGCGATCACCTACCTATCATCATAACCATAACTGACAAAAACATCAGGATGAAAGACAGCTCTCCTGAAATTATTCCAAAATATAATTACAAGCGTTCTGACTGGTCCTTATTTCGAACTGCTCTAGCTAATCAAGATTACAGACATTATGAAAGTGAAAATGTAGACATTATGTTTTCTAAATTCCAAGAGTCAATTTTAGCCGCTGCAGACCTATCGATTCCGAAACTCAAATCTTCTAGATCAAATAATCGATTGGGTAATGTTTGGTGGACAGAGGCATGTGAGAAAGCAGTTCAATATAAAAGGGAGAAATTCAAAATCTACATCAAAAGCCGGAAACCTGAGGATCATGTCGAAATGAAAAAAGCTAACATCCAATGTAACAAATCATTGCTGAAGCAAAGAAAGATTATTGGGCATCATTCTGCACAAAAGAAATTTCAGATTTCAAAGATTTCCATAAAGTCTGGACGAAAATGAAACAAATGAAGGATGGAACCAACTTACCTAGGTGTCGATAATGATTGAAACATGTAACACATTTCCTTCAGACATGGACAAAGCAGAAACTTTTGTGGATCTGTTCGCCAAAAACAGTAAAGTTGAAGGTTTATCTCCTGACTGCAAACATCACAGAGAAATGGAAGATTACAACCCAATCTACACTGATCCAGTACCACAGAATGATCTCTGGTTTAATTCTCCAATCACCTTAGAAGAGCTAAAAAACACAGTACTGTCTCTACACAACAAAAAGAGTTCGGTAGGTGTTGATGCAGTTTCGACTGAAATGATTAAACATCTCCCTGAAAACTACCTTATTTTCCTACACAAAATTTTGCAGAAATGCTGGGTTACTGGAACTGTGCCACAAATCTGGCAAAAAATCTATAGTTATACCAATCTTAAAAACAGGAAAATCGAAAACCGATAAAAACAGTTACAGACCTATTGCTTTAACGTCCCCCACAAGCAAACTAATGGAAAGATTGGTCTTAAACAGACTTTTACACTACTGTGATAAAAATAACGTTTATTCCGGTAAACCAGGCAGGTTTTAGAAAAGGAAGATCCGCAGTTGAGCACCTAGTTAAACTTACAACTCAGATCAAACAACAGTTTGCCCGCAGAAAAAGTGTTTTAGCTACTTTCTTTGATGTGAAAAAAGCTTACGATCAAGTTTGGCATAAACGTTTATTGTTCAAGCTAAAATCTGTTGGTTTATCGGGCAATATGTTCAATTACATTAAATCTTTTTTAGCTAATAGAACAATTCAGGCAAGAGTGGGAGCTAGTTATTCTTCTTCACGATGCCTCGACATGGGGATTCCAAAGGTTCAGTGATAGCACCTATTTTATTTAATATCCTTATACAGGATCTTCCTAAAGCTCTTTCAAATCGTGTTGTTTTAGTACAGTACGCTGATGATATATGCACTTGGATGAATATCACTTTAAAAAAAGACAACTCCACAGAGAACGCGAAATTACATCAGGAAGTTGTATCAAATTGATCTTGATAATCTTGGAAACTATATGTTAGAAAATGGGCTGTCGTTGTCAGCAGAAAAAACTAACATGATGCTGTTTGATCCTGGTGGTAACTCAAATAACTTGCCTATTTTCAAATTGCTTGGTGAAGTGTTAAATTACAAACAGGTCGTAAAATTCCTGGGAGTTTACATCACGTCCAAATTAAGCTGGAATGTCCATTTTGATTATATTTTAACAAAAGCGCGAAAAACCTTAAATTTTCTAAAGATAATAAGCAAATTACCCTGGGGAATGGATACAAATGTACTGATTCATCTGTCAACAGCGCTGGTCAGGTCTAAATTATCCTACGCGCAAGAAGTTTTCTTCAATGCACCCAAATATTTACTAAAAAAGATTCAGAGCTTGGACTGCAAAAGTCTTAAAATTGCACTAGGTGTACCAACTCATGCTTCTACTCTGGAAACGTACAAAGTTGCTGGAATTCTACCTTTAAACAACCATCGTGAGTTAGCTACAGCAAAGTTTGCAATTAGAACTACTTCTCAAGTGGATAATTTTGTGAGCAAAGAAATTAAGATCAGGTCTGATACTGACTTTCCAAAACGAGCAAAAAACATTTCATCACAAATTACAGCCGCAACTTACATATCTGGCCTGATCAAACAGTCCAACATAACAATGGATGAAATTGCTGAGAAACCAACGATAACGCCTATCCCTACATGGGAAATGCTAAATGCCACATTTGATCTCGATTATGCAAAAGTTAAAAAGATGATAATGTCAACATTACGCTATCCACAGCTTGTGAACACATCGATGAAAAGTACAGTACCCACCTCCACATTTTTACCGATGGGTCAGTCTTAGCAAACCAGAGTGCTGGAGCAGCCTTTTATGTTCCAAAATTTAACATTAAAAAGTCTTTTTTCATTGGGCAAATGTATCTATATATACAGCAGAATTGGTCGCTGTTGTTCAAGCGTTGCATTATTTAATAAGCCTTCGGCCTGTGTCATTCAAAGTAGTTCTCTTTGTTGATTCAAAATCTGTATTATATGCCTTACAGTCTTTTGATACAGACACAAGACCTGACTTAATTATTGAGGCAAATCATCTAATACATTGTTTAAAGATAAATGGTTCGGAAATCAATTTATGCTGGGTGCCTTCTCATGTTGGTCTTCATGGCAACAACGTAGTTGACAGAGCAGCTAAATCCGGTGCCCTCCATTCTGAAAATTCCATAGAATTACATGTTAACACCTCGGTAAAAGAAGCTTGCAACTCGCTAGAATTAGCATCATGGATTCGATTTCATGAACATTTAAATGAAAAATTTGTGTCTCAAAAAAGAATCAAACTTTCAGTTCAAAATATCTGTAAAAAATTTGCAGTATTCCTCGTTATATCATTTGAGATTAATTGTTATGACATATTTTCGCATTCAACTGAACGCTTTGAAAACAAAATATTGTAACAACGTTTTATGTATTTGTGGCGAACAATTCACATTGTACCACTGTTTGTTTTACTGCAGAAAGCTTCGTTCCTTTTTACCAAAGACGTTTACACAAGGAAACTATCTTGAAACGCATTTTAAAGAAGTAGTATCGGATCAAGTTTTGTTAGTTAAAATTTCAGAATCATTGGTTCACAGTCCTGTTAATGCGTTACTTTAAGATTATTATTATAATTATGAATATGGTTTTTTTTGTTTTGTTTTTATGACGATTTTTCTTTTACATTATTGATGTTAGCGTTGTTCTAGTTTCATTTCTCTGTTCATCCATATCCTTTTTCTTAAGACCTTGCCGCTTCCTTTTAATTTTTTTTTTTTTACGTCCTTACTCTGTTCCCCTCCTCCCCTCCCACCCCCCCCCCCCCCCCCTTATTTCATCCTCCATGCCATTTTTCCCCGTCTAATATCACTTATAGTGAAAAGACGTTAAATCAAGCAACGAACGAACAAACACACACAAAACACACACACACACACCACATAAACACAATGCATATACGAGAACACGCACACACACAGACACACACACCACATAAACACAATGCATATACGAGAACACGCACACACACAAACACACACACCACATAAACACAATGCATATACAAGAACACGTGCACACACACACACCACATAAACACAATGCATATACAAGAACACGCGCACACACACACACCACATAAACACACACAAAACACACACACACACCACATAAACACAATGCATATACAAGAACACGTGCACACACACACACCACATAAACACAATGCATATACAAGAACACGCGCACACACACACACCACATAAACACAATGCATATACAAGAACACGCGCACACACACACACAAACACACAAAACACACACACACCACCACATAAACACAATGCATATACGAGAACACGCACACACACACAAAACACACACACACACACACACACACACACACACACACACACACACACACACACCACACACACAAAACACACACACATACCACATAAACACAATGCATATACGAGAACACGCGCACACACACACACACACACACACATACAAAAACACACACACACACACACACACACACACACACAAAACACACACACACACACACACCCCACACACCACATAAACACAATGCATATACAAGAACACGCACACACACACACACACACATACAAAACACACACACACACACACACACACACACACACACACACACACACACACACAATGCATATACAAGAACACGCACACACAAAACACACACGCACACACACCACATAAACACAATGCATATACAAGAACACATACACACACACACACACACACACACACACACACAACAAACACACACACACACACACACTCACACATACGCACATGCACACACACACGCATTGATCACATCAGTACCATATAACTCCATAGTAGTATCAGCATGTCTGTGCATGTGTGTGTGTGTGTTTGTGGTGTATGCAGGAAGAGGAGATGGATGAACACAAGGTGCAGATGTCTCCTGCAGGATTTCACATCATCTTCCTCCCCTTTGCCGATGACTTCAGAAAAGTGAAGTATGAAGAAACGCCAAAAGGTAAGCAGTAAGAAATGAATTTGTTTGGTTTGGGTTTTGTTTGTTTGTTGTTTTTGTGTTCTGTTACACCAGAATTTTCTGGAGTGAAATCTAAGTTGTACTCTCCTGTGAAAGCATGTTGCCATAGCACAGTGATATGCATTCTATCTCTCTCTTCTCTCTCTCTCTCTCTCTCTCTCTCTCTCTCTCTCTCTCTCTCTCTCTCTCTCTCTTTCTCTCTCTCTCTCTCTCTCTCTTTCTCTGTCTGTCTCTCTCTTTCTCTGTCTGTCTTTCTTTCTCTCTCTTTGTCTGTCTGTCTCTCTCTTTGTCTCTCTCTCTCTCTTTGTCTCTCTCTCTCTTTCTCTCTGTCTCTTTCACTCTTTCTCTGTCTGTCTGTCTCTCTCTCTCTCTCTTTCTCTGTCTTTCTCTCTCTCTTTCTCTCTCTCTCTCTCTCTCTCTCTCTCTCTCTCTTTCTCTTTTTCTGTCTGTCTCTCTCGCTCTCTCTTTCTTTCTCTCTCTCTCTCTCTCTCTCTCTCTCTCTCTCTCGCTCTCCAGAATTTTGCGAGCACAGTGCTTTTGTTGCCATGGAATCTTGTATGTGCACTAAGTGCACGCTGTGTGTTAGATCTTCATTCATCGTTTTGTATGTGAAGAACTGGAGAAAATGTGTCCTTAGAAAAAAATCTTTCAGTGTACAAATGATGAAGAAAGCCTGTGTGTTCAGAACTTGGAAGTGGAAACACTACAGTTGCATGAAAACTGAAAACAGTGTGGTTCATGATAAAATGTGTGTTAACTGTAAAAGGGGAGAAAACCAGTGTCTGTATATGCCAACTTTGTGGTTAAATTCAGGCTAGGAAAAGATCACAGTAGGCTTTTTATGTATTCATCTTTGTTACTTGCATAGTGTAATTTGTATATTGGAAATGTACAGGTTTTTACACAATTTTAGCAGTCATCCAGCTTGGTGTTAAAGAGACTGCAACTTCATGTCAGTCTGGGCCAGCATTATGAGGGCAGTTTTCCATCTTTTTTTTATCAGTCACTGATTTATCTCCCTGCCACCATGTCTGCAATATTCAAGATGTAATTCATACATGTCTAACTTACTGTTAATCATCCATCACCGTGCACAGTGTGGTTTTTCACCAGCCGCAGAGGAGCAGATTGACGCTGCCAAGGAGGTGATCAAAAAACTCAAGTTCCCCTTCTCCAGTGAGGCCTTTGAGAACCCTGTACTGCAGAACCACTGGCGCAACATTGAGGCTTTGGCCCTTGATCGGGATGAACCTGACGAGCTTATAGACTACACAAGTAGGTGTGATGTACATGTGATGAACCTGACAAGCTTATAGACTATACAAGTGTGATGACTGACAGCTTATGATATCAAGTTGAGAACTTATAGACTATACAAAGTGTGATACACATGTATACTGACAAGCTTATAGACTATACAATAAGTGTGATAACATGTGATAAACTGACAAGCTTATAGACTTACAAGTAGTGTGATACACATGTGAGAACCTGACAAGCTTATAGACTATACAAGTAAGTGTGATACACATGTGATGAACCTGACAAGCTTATAGACTATACAAGTAAGTGTGATACACATGTGATGAACCTGACAAGCTTATAGACTATACAAGTAAGTGTGATACACATGTGATGAACCTGACAAGCTTATAGACTATACAAGTAAGTGTGATACACATGTGATGAACCTGACAAGCTTATGACTATACAGTGTGATACCATGTGATGAACTGACAAGCTTATAGACTATACAAGTAGTGTGATACACATGTGATGAACCTGACAAGCTTATAGACTATACAAGTAAGTGTGATACACATGTGATGAACCTGACAAGCTTATAGACTATACAAGTGTGATACACATGTGATGAACCTGACAAGCTTATAGACTATAAAAGTAAGTGTGATGTACATGTGATGAACCTGACAAGCTTATAGAATATCAAGTGTGATACAATGTGATGAACCTGACAAGCTTATAGACTATACAAGTGTGATACACATGTGATGAACCTGACAAGCTTATAGACTATACAAGTGTGATACACATGTGATGAACCTGACAAGCTTATAGACTATACAAGTGTGATACACATGGGATGAACCTGACAAGCTTATAGACTATACAAGTAAGTGTGATACACATGTGATGAACCTGACAAGCTTATAGACTATACAAGTAGTGTGATACACATGTGATGAACCTGACAAGCTTATAGACTATACAAGTAAGTGTGATACACATGTGATGAACCTGACAAGCTTATAGACTATACAAGTGTGATACACATGTGATGAACCTGACAAGCTTATAGACTATACAAGTGTGATACACATGTGATGAACCTGACAAGCTTATAGACTATACAAGTGTGATACACATGTGATGAACCTGACAAGCTTATAGACTATACAAGTAAGTGTGATATACATGTGATGAACCTGACAAGCTTATAGACTATACAAGTGTGATACACATGTGATGAACCTGACAAGCTTATAGACTATACAAGTAAGTGTGATGTACATGTGATGAACCTGACAAGCTTATAGACTATACAAGTGTGATACACATGTGATGAACCTGACAAGCTTATAGACTCTACAAGTAAGTGTGATGTACATGTGAAATGGATGGATGGTATGTTCTATTTCCAAGCATACAAGTTTGTACGATGTCTGTATGGAAGGACGGGACAGGGAGACCTGTATTCATGCTGGAGAGATTGTTTGAGTTTGGTATTTATATTATGTGAAGTTTGGTACTTGGTCTAGTGAAAGTGTATAATGTATTTGAAACATATGAGATAATATTGGTTTGGTATCTCTGTACTTGTGCAGTCTGATATTAGTAAAAATCATGTTTGACTACCATTTTATGTGTGATTTTTTTTGTGTGTCTTATGTAGTCGAATACTGTGCATGTGTGTACATAGAGTGGTTACTGGAAAGTTTTGACAAGGAATTGTTCGCATTTTGGCAAGTCTCGAATAGGAGAGGTTAACAAGAAGGTAGCTTTGATGAAAGTAGATTAATGAGTATCTTGGAAAGTCTTGTTGTGCAATCCATCGATTGATCTTTATTTTCCGGCATTAACACTTTGGCATCGTCAGTTGGCTATTTGACCTACTTCCCTGCAGACGTGCCAGCTGCCACTGACTACTTTCCTTGGAAACGTGCATTTTTAGGCCACTTTGAATTAATTTTCACAGGCGCCCCAAATGACTAACATCAACATGTAGGGTATGGTTAGAAAGGTATTTTAATCCTCTTTTAGGATATCTACAGTATAAGGTTTGTTCACACATGCTTTGAGATTATTTGTGCAATGAAATATCATGGTTGAGGAGCATTTCATACAAGCATTTCATCCATTCAGCAGATGTAAACAAAACAGAAAAAAGAGACACCAATTCACCATGACTTGTATCATCTGATCAGAAGCTCAGAAAATTACACACATACACAAAAATTCCACAATCCTGAGTGAACAGCGACATTGCGCATTCGCAGGGCGCTCCATTTTGCCTTTGTTTCAGTGAAGCACGTGGTTCGGGTGACGTTCTCACGCCCGAAAAATTCTTCAAATAGACTTTTTACTCAGAAAATCACTCTCACAGTATTTAGAAATGTTTACTTGATACTACTGTAATAGAGGTTTTTTCCCTTAGACCATAACTGGCTTCACGTAGGAATTTTCTGACGCAAGACGCTAGAATCCTAGCGTTATGTTGTCAGCAACGAGCTTGCTGAACGCTATACCCCTAGCGTTCCGGCAGCTGCGGTTCTCCCTGAGAACGCTAGCGGGCTAGCGTTACGATGTGAAAAAGTTAAGATACTGGCACAAAATAGTCATATGAGGCAAAGGGAGAGGATTTTTGTTTGTTTGTTGGTTTGTTTTGTGAACCTTTTTTTGTTTTCTTTTGTTCAGGAATATTTATATGCGAAATAGTCTTTGTTTTTGTTCTGAAACAGTGCTATTAGAAGTAATATTTGTATTTTTCACTGAAATACTGCCGTTAGAAATATAAATCCTGCATTGCAGTCCCCTAAGTAGGAAGGATCAGTACACAAGTGTTACTAGTAGTTGTGAATACAGTGTTATGTTTCAGTGCCAGCGGATGACAAAATCACCAAGAAGGCTGGCAGTGCCATCAGGGACTTCATGGAATTGGTCTATCCTGCTGACTATGTACCAGGGCAAAAACGAAGGGTTGGTCACTACATTTTAACTTGTTAATTGTGTTGGGGTTTTGGTGACATTGGTTTCTGTATAATTTTGGTGAGGAAGATTGTTTACAGATCTGTTGTTGTTTACAGATCTGTTGTTGTTTACAGATCTGTTGTTGTTTTAACAACAGATCTGTTGTTGTTTACAGATCTGTTGTTGTTTACAGATCTGTTGTTGTTTACAGATCTGTTGTTGTTTACAGTTCTGTTGTTGTTTACAGTTCTGTTGTTGTTTACAGATCTGTTGTTGTTTACAGTTCTGTTGTTGTTTACAGATCTGTTGTTGTTTACAGATCTGTTGTTGTTTACAGATCTGTTGTTGTTTACAGATCTGTTGTTGTTTACAGTTTTGTTGTTGTTTACAGTTCTGTTGTTGTTTACAGTTCTGTTGTTGTTTACAGATCTGTTGTTGTTTACAGTTCTGTTGTTGTTTACAGTTCTGTTGTTGTTTACGTATCTGTTGTTGTACTTGTTTTGACCAATGGTCATACACTTATTTCAGAAGAGGCAGTGCACAGGTGCACATGTCTACCATGGTGAGAATGTTTATTAAATGCAATTGTACGGGGGGAAAATCAGTTTGCTGCAACACAGACCTGTCCAGTTATATGTTGACCACCTCATCTAATCAGCATGAGACCAAGGTCATTTTGTGTTTAACTTGTCTGCTGAAGAATTATTTTGATTCAAAAGAGGCATGTAATAAGACAACTGAGGTTCAAGGGAATTAACAAGTCGCCAGTTGAGAAGAATTGAAACCATTACAGCTGTAGAAAAATGTCCTGGATTTTGTGTTCATGAGATGTGGTTTTTTATGTGTAGTACCTCAGTTTGAGGAAAACCTGTTGCCAAGTGGATGATTTTAGGATTTATATCCACTGTCTCTGCGAAAAGTGAAGAAGATAGTGCTGTGTGTCTTGTAGGGCGCGGGATCCGATTCAGCTGCCAAGCGTGCCAAGAACTCTGAAGCCAGCGGTGAACTGGACTTGCAGGCAGAGGCTCGAGGTGGCAGGGTATGTTTCAGTCAGCTGTTACACTCTTCTTTCAGTCTTGTATTTCAGTTACATGTTTCACTTCTCCTATTCTTTTTTTTTTTTTTTTTTTTAAGGGGAGCGTTTTATAGTTAGTGCATCATTTGAAAACTGTTATTATTGTAGAATTTTCTGTCAGGTTTGTGTGTAAAATTGTTTTCGTTTCAGTTGTATGATTATTTTCCTGATAAGATTATAATGTTACTGATTATAATGTCTCTGAAAGACTGATTTAAATAACGATGATGGAGTTTCTAACGTCTGTTTCTTTGGCATTGTTAATCATGAAGCCATGTTACATTTGAAAATGTTACTGATCAGCTTTATGAGTTGATCGTTTTTTTGTTTTGTTTTTCTTTAGGTTTGTTTTATTTTGTGTTTTTCTTAATGAATTTGCTTTACTTTTTCAGAGGAAGCTTTTGAGACGCTGTGTATCATAGAACAGAAGCATAGTAGTGTTCTTTTTCTGTCTGGCATCTGGTCAGTCTTTGGCTATACTGCCTTTGCTTTGTTAACATGATAAGAGATTTATCCTTGCCCGTCAGTTGCTCATAGTGTTGTGTTGAGCTGCTGCTCACAAGGCAATTCTCAAGACGAATGCTTATTGTGTGTTTGACTCGGATGAGTGGTGGTCGTATGATGTGATCATCTGTCTGTGTATTGCGGGCTGTTCAGTTCCCTTGTCTCTTAACTCACTCGCTACGTACGATTATTCCCCTTGCTGTTCCCTGATACCACCGTTTGTGTAGGTCATGAGAAAAATTCTCATACAAACAAATGAAATCAGAAAGTTTTGAAATTTGGCAGGTCATATATTAAAAGATAAAGTGTACAAAATGCTGAAATTTCAACTGTCTAACCTTCATGGTTGCTGAATAATGGTACAAGTAAATTTAGAGACATTTTCAGGTGAAAAATGTCTTACAAAATACACAGTCAGATCAATACATCAGTTCCTACAGTCATATTTTGAATGAAAATTCATAAAATCCAACGTGCACACACTCCACAGCGCTAAGTTGTTGAGTATTGTTCAGCCATTTGCTTTTCTGTCGTCTGCTTCGCTGCAGAGATAGTGGGTCATGAACTTTGCACTGTCCACTCACCAACTGCATAGTACAGTGATCTCATGACTTGAAACGAGGCTAGGAATGACCAAAGAATCTATTTCTGGCTATTAATTTCGGTTAACAGAAATACTGAAAGTCACGCGAATTTTCAAAACTCAGGTCAGGTTTCTCCAACGCTCGTAGAAAAGTGTTGTTGAGACATGATCAGGAAATCCGACGATCGTAGCGAGAGAGTTAAGCGATGGTCAGTCCTCCATGATTTCCACTGGTTTGCTGATTTTTCTTCTTGAACTGTGATTTTGTGACGCTAGGACTTTTATATTTTTTGTATGAAAATCTCTTTATGCATCAGAATCGATGTTTACTTTTCTGAACCATGTTGACTGACTATTAACTCAATCGCTTCGTGCCGGAAGAAAATCTCCGTCACTTCCGTTTACTGCTTGGATACGCAACGTCGATTTATCGACAGCGGACATTCGTTTATTTTTTTTACATCAGAAGCGTCAGTTATAGGGAAAAATCACTGGGAACCGAAACTAGGGTATGTTTACGCAGTTATTTACCTTAGACCGTTTGTGGCAAGTGAAACAAAGACAACAGTAGCCTTTTTTCAGCGCTACGCAACATGCGAATTTCGCAAATGGTGTCAAGGAAAGGAAGTCGAACCTCACAATTCTGTAAATATTTTGTGCTCTGGAACAGCTGTATGCAGAAATAGACAACTACCAATAATCTTGTGATTTGAAACATCCATGGCATGGAAATTATGTTCTGGACTTCATCTAAAACCGTTTCACAGTGTGTGTTCATATCCATCAAAAAAAAAAAAAAAATTACTCCTCTTTGGTTACCTCATCATTTACAAGTACACGAATACCATAAATAAAGTAAGATTATTTGTAAAGATCTAATCCTGGTCTTTCTGTATCACTTTACTTTGTTTGTCTACTTTATTTGGTTGTTTTTCTATATTTTTTTAAAATGTGCTAAAAATCCTCCGAATTGAGGGGGCAGAACTTTCTGACCATGAAGACTGCGACTCGATTGAGTTAATGAGGCCCTTATAGTATGTTGATGTTCTTTGACTCAGGAAGACCTCTTAAAAAATCAATAGGCATCTCTGCAAACAGCTGACTCCAGTGAGGATCAAACCATTTTGTAAATTACAACAGTAAGATAATCAGGATACATGCTTAGATGATAAAAGTTTGATTATATTGTGCAGCTGGGCAAGCTAACGGTGGCTGTTTTGAAGGAAGCAGCAAGAAAAGCCAACATCCCTTGTCTGGCCACACGCAAGGCTGACATCATCGATGCCATCAGCGACTTCTACAATGTGGAATGAGTCTTTCAGAAACACTTGCTCCATATTGAGATTTTGTAATGTGGTCATTTCAGCGTTGAATAAATCAGTAAACCAGTGACTGCTAAAAGAAACAAAAGTACAATCTGTAAGTCAGAAGCTTGTAAAGAGTCTGCCGTCACTCACAACCCTTTCATTCCCTACCCTAGGGTGGAGGTCAGAAGGTTAACCCTTTGACTCCTTCACCCTACCCACCAACTGCAAAAACTTAACCCTTTGACTCCCTCACCCTATCCACCCGCTTCCTGCAGGAAGCGGGTGGATAGGATGAGGGAGTCAAAGGGTTAAGTTTTTGCTTCGCTAGCGTGGTTGAAGATGCTGATGGCCAGGGTGCAGGAGTCAAAGGGTTAAAAACCATTGCTCATGCCAAGGGTGAAGAAGTGAAAGGTTAAGAAAACAAAACAGGAGTTGTTTCAGCATGGAGTAAATTAATACAACTAGTGAGTTGAAGATAATACTGATATCAGTATTAGAGGCAATCCATTCAAGCAACAATATGTTTCAAGGGGGAAAAAATGCCGGGAGTTCAGGGGGCCACATAGGCCCCCTGGCGGGGTCCAGGGGCAGATCCCCTGGTGGGGGTCTGGGTGTGTTGCCCCCAGAAGCTGAAGTATTTTAGTCTAGTAAATGGAAATTTAACCCCTCCGGTGAAAGATAAATCAAGTATTTTAATAAAAGAAAAAAAGGGCACAAGCATTGTTAACAATGAACAAAACATGCAAATACTTCCCTTTCACGGATATCCGTGAATTCGCGGACATTTGGATTGCCTGGTATTATCAGCGATTCCAGCAGTGTGGATTGATTGTATGCTGTTGTGTCTTGCACAGCTTTGACTGAGATCTGTTGTCTGTTGGTCCTCTGTGGATGTGGATGCATCAGTTTATGCCTGTCTGACTGTCATAACCAATTGTTGTAACAAATGGTGACATGAGGTCTTTGATTTTATGGTAGGGTTTTTGTGAGGAGGGAGACTGGTAGGCTTGCAACATTTAGGGAACAAGGCCATCAGAATGTGAGCTGACAGTGGTTCCTGTGTATTACTGGGGTGAATTTATGTATTCACATATTAGAAGTAAATACAGTTCTCCTGAGATTTTTATTTCATCATGTGATGGTATTTATTCTTCAGAAGTACACACAGGAACTTGTGTTGAACGGGATATATTTTTGTATGAACATTACAGTGTGAGAGGTTCAAACGGATGCAAGAACATTTCAGTGGTCCATTAACTGGTAATGAAAATGTAATTGTAGCAAGTGTATGTATGCATTAGTGCATGGCAATAGTTGTCTACTGTGTGTATAGCGATCAACACCAATTGTGAGTTTTTCTACACCAGCCAAATCATCGTTTTGATTATTGTTTCTGCACAAGCTGAACCATCATTCTGGTTATTGTGAAATTTGTGAAAGCATCAATAAAACTTGTCATGTACTTTTTGTCAGATTCTGAATGCGTCCTAATGCATTGATCAGACTGTAGTTGATTTGTCACAAGATAGATGATGTGTCCTTGCATGTTAGAAACTTGCCTGTTTGTTTCATAACTTTGTGTGCATGTGCGTGTGCGTGTGCACAGTTATTGAAAGGTAGGATATGTGTTCTAACATGCCACTACTCTTGTTTCATTTCATTCTATTGCTATGGCCCAGATGGTACAGTGTAGACTGTCTGTTTCGGTCTGGTTGCATGGGTTCAAGCACAGCTCAAGAAACAAAAATTAAGCTTGCACCCTCTGGTCCAGCCAGTTGTGAATCCATTTGTTCTAAACCTCTGTTTGATTGAAGGAATCACCATCATAAAGTTAACACAGGAGTAGTGAGATGTCTACCAACTTGGGCTCCAATTTCCTTATGTACTCGAGAGCAACCATAACTAGTACTTCAGTTTAATTCCTCACCTTTATTATCTGACAGATATCTTTGCTGGAGGAATCCGGTTCCATATGTTAAAAGGCTCAGTGTATGTGGCAAACTCTGTAAGCTCGACATTGTTTTAACTCACTTTCTACGTACGATTATACCCCTTGCCGTTCCCCAGATACGCACCATTTCTATAGGTCATGAGAAAAATTCTCATACAAACAAATGAAAACAGTTTTGAAATTTGGCAGGTCATATAGTAAAAGATTGGTGTACAAAATGCTGAAATTTCAACTGTCTTACCCTCATAGTTGCTGAGTAATGGTACAAGTAAAATAAAAAAAACAGGGTTCCCACCAGTTTAGCAAAACAAAACTCCATACCTTTTCCATACTTTTTCCAGGGCTTCAACTTCATTTTCCAAGACAACATTAAAGCACAGGAAAACACAGGACACGCGCATGACACACACTCTGCATCAATCCAGAAAGAGCGATTGTTCTGCCTGGCGCAAGTGAAGGGAACGGAAATGAAATTGCGACACCGCACATGCGCATTACAGGCAAGGGAGACTATCACGCAACGTTATGTCGTCTGCTCTTCCGCCGAAGATGGCTGAACAGAATCGTTTCGCTCGAAGTTCCCGACGCACCGATTCTGAACTTTTCTAATAATTATTTATGGCTTTGGTTGCAGTCACGAAAAACATGTGAGCTCAGGGCTTTTTCAAAATTCCAGGACTTTTCCATAGCTTGCTGGACAGAAGAGCATTTTTCCAAGACTTTTCCAGCCCTGGAAAAGCTTTCTCCATTTTTCCAAGACTTTTCCAGACTTCCAGGACTCGGTACGAACCCTGAAAATTACACAATTTTTCAGGTGAAAAATGTCTAAGTACACAGGTCAATATATCAATTCCTACAGTCACATTTTGAATGAAATTTCGTAAAATCCAACGTGCACACACTCCACATGCACTGAAGGAAGAGATCGTGTTGAACAGCGCTGAGCTGTTGGGTATTGTTCAGCCATTTGCTTTTCCGTCGTCTGCTTCGCGGCGGAGATAGTGGGTCGTGAACTTTGCACTGTCCACTCACCAACTGCATAGTACAGTGACCTCATGGCCTGAAACGAGGCTAAGAATGACCAATCTATCTATTTCTGGCTATTTCAGTTAACGGAAGCACTGAAAGTCACGCAAATTTTCAAAACTCGTGTCGGATTTCTCCGACGCTCATAGACAAGCATTGTTGAGACATGATCGGGAACTCGCAACGCTCGTAACGAGAGAGTTAACCATCTGCCACATCAGCAGAAGAAAACTGCAGCCCTTGTTTCTTGTTTACATACACTTAAAGCTGGTTCACTCACACATTGTCCAGCAGAAAGGTGGTTCTGTGCTTGTGAAGAGGATACCAGTTTGTTCACTCACACATTGTCCAGCAGAAAGATTGTTCTGTGCTTGTGAAGAGGATACCAGTTTGTTCACTCACACATTGTCCAGCAGAAAGGTGGTTCTGTGCTTGTGAAGAGGATACCAGTTTGTTCACTCACATATTAACCAGCAGAAAGGTTGTTCTGTGCTTGTGAAGAGGATACCAGTTTGTTCACTCACATATTAACCAGCAGAAAGATTGTTCTGTGCTTGTGAAAAGATACCAGTGTGTACCTTATAACAGAGTGTGAGGGTTTTCATCACTCCACAGATGGATCTTTACCAACTCTAACCCCTATATCAACCTGTGTGAGGGTTTTCATCACTCCATAGATGGATCTTTACCAACTCTAGCCCCTATATCAACCTGTGTGAGGGTTTTCATCACTCCATAGATGGATCTTTACCAGATCTAGCCCCTACATCAACCTGTGTGAGGGTTTTCATCACTCCATAGATGGATCTTTACCAACTCTAGCCTCTACATCAACCTGTGTGAGGGTTTTCATCACTCCATAGATGGATCTTTACCAGATCTAGCCCCTACATCAACCTGTGTGAGGGTTTTCATCACTCCATAGATGGATCTTTACCAGATCTAGCCCCTACATCAACCTGTGTGAGGGTTTTCATCACTCCATAGATGGATCTTTACCAACTCTAGCCTCTACATCAACCTGTGTGAGGGTTTTCATCACTCCATAGATGGATCTTTACCAGATCTAGCCCTACATCAACCTGTGTGAGGGTTTTCATCACTCCATAGATGGATCTTTACCAACTCTAGCCTCTACATCAACCTAACAGGAAACAGAATTTAAATTGATTTTTTTTGCTCTCTCCAAGTTTGGTTAGGTAATACCTTCAGCAGATTTAGACAGTTTTATGAAGGTCAGCCGCTTGGGTCGGAATCAGGTATCACGGAAGGGGTAAATGCAGCAGCTGCACCTGGTGGTGGATTCTTTTCACTATTTATTAACTACCCAGTTAAATAGTTTGCAGTTAGTATCTGCTGAGCTTATGCACACCCAAGAGATGAGTTATGTGCTATTAAATGAAGGTCAGAGAACATTAAATAGTCCTATAGATCACCTCTATTTTGCTGTCTATATATAATCACAAGAGAAGTAGCCCAACTATTTGAATAATGGTCACTGACATAGCTGTGTGCAGGCTTTTAAGGAGAATTGACAATGTTAATATGGCTTGATCAGATTGTTAATCATGATGGACTTGGAGAAAAATTCAGTTATGTTCTTGTTCAGGTGTATACCCTCTTGATCAAAACTGGCATTCTGCAGCCTTATCAAAACATTGGTATTCTGCAACCACTTTATCAAAACATTGGTATTCTGCAGTTGATCTACTCGCCGAGTTCTGCAGTCTATCAAACTATGGACATTCTGCTGTCTCTCTATCAAAACATTAGTGTTCTGTTGCTTATCAGTCAAAGCACACTCTACAGCCTCTGTATCAAATTCCTGGCATTCTGCAGTATATCAGACAGACATCCTGCAGCTCTTTATCAAAATGCTGGTATCCTAATCTATCAAAACTGGCATTTTGCAGTTGCTTTATCAAAAAAAGAAAGGCAGCAAAACACTGGCACTCTGCAACCACTCTTTATAAATTGTTCTTATATAACATTTGGACTTGACTGTGTAATACAATCACATTTTGTAGTGGAGTACGGATAAACTAAGCCATCGGGCGAGTAACACAGTCTGCATATTTGGCGAGCATGTGTGCTGGGCATTGTCATATTTTCTTCAGCAAGATACTGACAGAACTTAACCTTTTTAGCTTCAATACGGCCACAGCCGACCGTTCCAACCAAGCTGGCCGGCGCTTCGTTACGGCCGCACCTGACTGTGAAAGTCAGCCATGCGCACAGGCTATTTTGATCACGTACTGACTGCGTGTTTCTCACACCCGCAACCTAGTTATCATCCAATGAGATGATCTTGGTAAATTTAGAACTACACACACATCCATTCACTACAGATGAGGGTGTAAAAGAGTGATGGAGGTATATTCATTCATGCCACGTAGTGTGTGGAAATAATGGTGATGCCCTTTGTAGCAGACAGTTTTCAGGATACAGATGATTCTCCAGATTATTCAGAGGAGGAATTAAATACTACTGTTCTTGAATTAACATGAAGAAGATGTAGCTGAGTCAGATATTGAGGTTGGTGAGGGGGAAGGTGATGAAAACTGATTTAAAGGAGCAGACCAACACAAGATAAAGTGCCGCTAGCTGCATTCCAGCGATCGTGGCACCCAGCACTGGTTCTGCTGACAGTAAAGAAATTTGATCTCCCGGTAGGACCAACTTGTACACTGCCAACTGATGCCAAACCGTTAGATTATTTCTTTTTGTTTTTGTACTGACAATTAGTAAACTGTAGTGTGAACATTGAATGTAGTTTTGTCGTGGAAAGAAAAATAGTGAAAAAAAACTACCTGAACAAAGTAAATACCTGAGGAGTACTTGGTGACCACTGTGAATACTATCACACAGAAATGCTGTTAGACACTTTACCTAGGCCATACTCTAATTCATTACTCATCTGTATGTGTTGTGGTCACGTATAGGTGTGCTTCTCTTGCTCTCATATATATGTCACTTATTTATTCATGTCAGGTGACAATGACATGACAGGCAGTGGTTATAAAGACATACTTGGATATGCAAGTACAGCATGTTTACCGATACCTGACAAATTTCTAGCTTTATCTATCAGACATGCTCACAGTGTGCTCATGAACAGAGTAACCCTGTTTGGGGGGGGGGAGCTTGAGAAAATTTGAAATCTAGGGAAGTTAGCTCTCTAGAATACAAATGCAAGAGGGTTGACCCTTTCACTCAAGCAGCCTGTCCATAAACAGCAACCCTTTCACTCCCTCACCCAATCTATCAGCTTCCTATCATGGCTGACAATAGAAAATGCTGGCAGAAAGGGTTAATGTGCATATTAATTTTGATAGTCTGCATGCATACACACATGCAGGGGATTCAGGCACTGACATGTCAGTACATATGCTGACTTGGGAGATCAGAACAGTCTCCACTCTTTACTCATCTGCTGCACATGTCAGTCAGCACCCAGCACTTTCCACCTGGAAATCCCACATTTTCACACCTGACAACAGGCATCCATTACTTTTCATCATTATTTATTACTCTTATCAAACACTGGCATTCTCACGTAGGGGTCTAGGCTTCAGAGGCGAAATAACAACAGCATATTCATAGTTTATTATTTTATTAGAGCTTTTCAAATAGCAACACTCACAAGCCAAATACATCTATAAAAAGACATGTATTTCAGCAGTCTCACAGTCAGTTCTCACTGCTACACACAAACATATCCACACATTCTTAAACATTCACAAACCGATCAACAGAAATGGTGCAACACATTTCAAAGAAATGATGGGAACAGAAATGGACATCAACTGCTAACGTTAAATTATCAACACAACATAAGTAAAAAAAAAAAATTATGCACTAAAAATGTATAGCACTAAAACTTTTTGCATACAAAAGGTTTTGTTTACTTTTGGAATAATGGCTTGTACATAAGGAATTTTCTGAGCACCATACAGGAATCTTCAAAATACAAATGAAAGTCAAGTCTTAACTGGCAAAGATCACTTTGAAACTTCTAAGCTGTCTTTGAATGTAAGTGATGATACTTATCACAGATCCATATACATGAACCTCTGAAATATGCATCTGATGGAAGCAATGGTCATCCCTGGCCATTCTGACCATCGTCCTGTTTGGTGTCAGGAGGAAAGAAATAAACATTTGGTAATGTCCAAAAAGGAGTCAAGGTCAAGTGTATGTGTATACACTTAGGTCTTGTGCCGGCAAGTCACCTAACAACGTACTGTAACTACACCCATCCACCTCACTCTACTTATTTTAACAAATAATTTCTCAAGCTGTGTCTGATAGACAATATTAATGTCCATTTCATTTCATCTTTTAGCAGATGATATACTTCACTAGCATCTTCAGCTTCTCATAACTTCAGTCCCATTTATTTTCTTATGAATAGCTGGTCTTACCGCTGTTTATCACTAATGAACCAAATCTGTTTTAACACATTTATCTACACTGTTATGGAAAGTGTACTGCAATAACTGGGTAAGGCAGCAATCACTGCATGAAATGAAAACTGCTCATACATGAACTTCAAAACAATCTTAATTCTTCATGAAAACTCTGAAATTTTTCATTTGCCAGCAACTGTGTCACTATTGATTAAACATTAAAGATTCAGTATACTTGCCACTGACCAATTCTATCCATCCATTTATTATCAAGCTGTGGCCGACAGATCACACTGACAGACAGTAGCACAAATGGCCTGCAGATTCAGAAGCCATGTCATCTAATTAAAGCAGAGATCCTCCAAGTCCAATCCATCAAGGCTGAGAGGTCAATGTTTGCACCAAGGTCCTGTACATCTTTGTCATTTTGATCACCACCTCTTGTGTTGTATATGAAGGTACATGTATCACCTAGTCTCCATTCATCTGGTCTCCATTCATCTGGTCTCCATTCAGCTGGTCTCCATTTCTTCCGAATCTGTAATCAAGTAATACTGAAAATCACTTCATTCAATCCAGCACTCATGTTTACCATCTCTACCAGTTATAATTATCTCCAACAGGTACAATAATCCTGCCTTCTTTTCTTTTTTTTCTTTTTAACTCTGAGCAATGGTTTCTTGGATGTATGAATGCAGACTAATTTGGCTGCACAGTCTGCGTACTCCATTTTCAGGTTATCCTGCCATGTAATCCTGAAGTAGAAATTATCCCCATGTTGATATAACCCCACAGTCATAATTATCTCTACAAGAAACTGTAATCCTGCACCCAGTCAATTATTTCTACAAGGAACTTCATCCTGCAAAAAGGATTTGTATCCCCTGTTTAATTCTGCCCTCAAAATGATCTCTTCAAGATCATATAATCCTGCAGTCATGCAAGGGTCATCCACTGAACACTGCGGATGGCCTGATAGCAGAAATTGTCACAGCACTTTCAAACTGGACCCACACCTGACCCAATTACTCCATAATCTAATTACGAATTTCTTACCTTTGATTTCATTGAACATGAAGGCCTGCTGGTACTCCGTCAGGAATTGGGTGGATCGTGACTCATCCAGGAACAGAGAATACACACGCTTGATGTCATCTATTTCCACTTCCGTTCCCTGTCACAGGTAAATGGTACCATGATGAGTAGGTTTCAAAGAAAAGGTTAAAAAAAAAATACCCATACTTACACAGTTTAATACAACAAACGCAGCCACCCATGTAACATAGTTTCAGAAAATCAGTACAAAAACAATCAACCAGACTTGAAAAGTTAGATATGACAATCACAGCCATACATGTAACATGTTTCAACCTTTTGGTGTTTCACTTATAGGTTAATTAAGACTTGGATGAAAAAGTTGACAACATACAACAAGACTAAGGCAGAACACTGCTGTTCCAACCCTTCCCTTTAGTTGCTGAGTCGAGTGCGCTGACCTATGCGTGATCCGACCATGATGCCTGCCTTCCCTGGGCAGATTGTTTATATATCGCCTGTCAGCAGCCGTAGCTGACATCTGGTGTTTAACTGGGGGAAATGGGTATGACTTTAAATGCTACATTTTTTTAAAGCGCTTTAGCCAAACTAGAGTGTATTGTAGATAGCTGGATGGCCAGAACCACGAGCTTTAAAATGACACCAAACACGAATATGTTTGACTGTCAAAGCAGACTGCAGTGTTAGTTCAAATACATGCACAATCACAAGTACGGAGACAGATAATTTCCGATTTCACAAAATTTTGCTGTTTTAAACCGCCGTTATTGCAATCCTGACAGTTGCTATGCACACAGAACAACATGCCACACAAACTACAGCATGCCAGCGTGCACCTCCACTTACTTGAAAGTTTTCGACCTGAACCTGAGAGGAGAGGCGCGCGTTTTAATTACTCCACTGAACTGGGGTCAAGAAGTTGGTCATCACACACTGCCGGTGCGTGTTGAATGCAGGTTGAAGTTTTAACACGGTAATGAATAGTGTACACTGAACTGCACATGTCAGTCAATTTGTTGTGAGCTTCTCTTTCTCTTGGCTGGCCTTCCTCCCTTTGTTTGACTGACAAACACGGAGCAAACGGAACACTGGTGAACAGACAAGGCTGCATCAAAGTTAACCCACATCGGTGCTGCCTTCTCCACATCAGACAGACTGGTTTTCATTATTGTTTTCGATGGAACAGACGACATCTTCAGTTTTCTCAGCCGTGCATAGCACTATGAGCACATACTGACAGAGAATGGGAGCCCTGGGCTTTGTTGTTGGTGGTTTTTTTTGCTGGAATGCCCACCACAATAGTGACATGCTCGACACAAAGACTGAAGTCTCTCATTGTGCAAAATTGCAGTGTGTTCATAAACAACAGCCATTGTTCAATTATACGCACAACACTTAACACTAATACGTAAGGAAAGAACTACGATCAAAACAACAAAACTGTTCAGTTCTCTCACAACAGTGCTCTGAGTACAAAACTGAATGATGTGATGTTCAAAGCAGATTATAGTGAGTAACTTATCCTTAAACTTTCACTTAACTTCATACACATCAACACTTCAGCATCACATATATATTTGGAAACCAGTCTCCAAGTCAACGCAAAAAAAAAAAAACAAAAAAAAAAAAAATGAAATAAAACGAGAACAAAAGAATGAGAAAACGATAAAAAAATTTAAAAAAAGGGGGGGGGGGGGGAACAAAAAATCAGCATCAGTGGAATTAGAAGTTTTAACACGTGAAGAATACACGTTTTAACAAAAAAGCACAGCAGCTGAACACATAGTCACTGCAAAAGTTTGTAGATTACAAAGTTCAGCCAACGGTACAAATTCTAATTCTTAGACGTAACGCATGCACTTAGAACAAACTTGTAAATCACAAAAAAATCAACGTCCAGATATCTTAGGTTCCGTGTCTACAGACAGGAGAAGAGGGGGTGAAATGATCAAGTTTTAATACAGACAAAGAAGGGATTCATCCGCAGCTACTGCCGTGACCCTGTCTCGACCCCGCATTCCACCCCCTTCCCCCACTCTGGAATGCCAGGCTTTGCAGGCCTACAGCTGCCGTCCGCAGGTAAACTAAAGAGAACGATTTGGCCAGTTTTGCACAGCCGTGAGAAATGTTTATTTCTTGTGTGCAATCAAAGGGACTTGGCTTTAACAAACTTATCCCACGTCCACAGTGAGCCATATAGATATCTCACAGCAGTGTCCTGACTCATAAAATGGGAGTTCTTAGTTTGTTCCAGAGGGATTTATCACACTCTAACAATTCCACATGTGCTTCACACAAATCTGTCAGCAATTATGTGGCAGACTCCCAAAACCTGAACAAAACCCTCTGCTGTGGCAAGGTCTTCAATGTGGAAAAAAGGGGGGGGGGGGGGGGGGGACAGACCTAGGAAAAGCTAAGTGACACCACCAGAATGATGGAAACATAAGCCTGGGCAGCAAACAGGCCAATGTTGAAGGATTGTACACGAGATATCAGACCTCATGGCTCTATCAAAAGAACCATTATTCAGGGAATAGTGATTCAGTAGAATCCACATAATGTTGACATACTGAATGTGGGCTGATCCTCAACTTCACAAAAATCTTCCTTGAACTCCTTGAAACTTGAAAACATGCCACCTTCTTAAAACGAAACAAAAAACAACACGTTTTACACATTCTAGTGACGTTCCCTTCCTGCTTTTACCTTTCATTTACTTTTTTTCCTGCTTTCACCTTTTATTTGACAAGAAATTTTCACAATCTGCTGACTCATATGAGTCAATGTGTGTACAACACTTCTTGTTGGTACCAGATCATAAGAGGTGATCTGATGCCAGTGAGTTAACCCCTTTGGTACCAGATCATAAGAGGTGATCTGATGCCAGTGAGTTAACCCTTTCAACTCCTCACCTTACCCAACAGCTTCCTGCAAGAAAAATAAGGAAACTGTAGGCCTACTCGCACACAACATACTGCTGGAAGCTGGAGGACAGGGGGAGGAAGTGAAGGAGTGAACATGATAACAGAAATCACTCAGATGTACTCACTTTAAGGAGTCAACATGATAACAGAAATCGCTCAGATGTGCTCACTTTAAGGAGTCAACATGATAACAGAAATCGCTCAGATGTACTCACTTTAAGGAGTCAACATGATAACAGAAATCGCTCAGATGAACTCACTTTAAGGACAAACCAGAAGAACAAGAAAACCAATGTAAGCGCGTCTCCAAAAAGACAAAACAAAACAAGCGCAAATTTTCGGCCAACTAGCCTTTGTCAAGCGCGAACGCACGGTCACAAACCTAAATGCAAGACTTGTCCTTTCTTGTGCTCAGCCACCACAGTCAAAGGCCCCAAATCTCATATGAGAATTACAAAACATTTCAACTGTCAAACTTATAACATTGTCTACTTGATCAGCTGCTCTAAATGTTCCCAACTGTATATTGGTGAAACTGGACGCACCCTTGACACACGTTTCAAAGAACACTTGGCTGATATCCGCCACCAAAGGGATAAAACTATCCCCAATCACTTCAACCAATCAGACCACTCAATCAATGACATCCGAGTGAAAGGTCTGTGGCTTCTACACAATAACAGCACCATAGACAGGAAAGACAGAGAATCCCACCTCATAAATAAACTTGGAACACGCAAACCACATGGTCTTAACGACAAACCATGAGTAACAAAATTCAGACATGCCGTTTCATGTCTCTTCCTGTTCCCACGCCTACCAGATTCTTGGCACCGGGCACAATCTACTCCCTTATCTCTCGGCTCTTGCCCTGTGCCTTCTTCAGAACAGGGCTATACCGATATAGCATGGCCACTTCTCGAAATTGCAGAACTTATCTCACTTCCCTTTTGACATCACAGTTGCCTCCCCTCTCCCCTTTTCTTACTACTGCTCATGATGACATGGGCATTCCATCTCTTACCCACTGGACGAGGCGGCAGGGAAGTTTTTAGTCCCGTTTTTATTAACCATTGTTTGGTGTCTGTGATTTGTCTGTGACCGTGCGTTCGCGCTTGACAAAGGCTAGTTGGCCGAAAATTTGCGCTTGTTTTGTTTTGTCTTTTTGGAGACGCGCTTACATTGGTTTTCTTGTTCTGGTTTGTGTTTGCTTGGGCGCGGGCAGTCACTCTTGTTTTGGATCACTTTAAGGAGTCAACATGATAACAGAAATCACTCAGATGTACTCACTTTAAGGAGTCAACATGATAACAGAAATCACTCAGATGTACTCACTTTAAGGAGTCAACATAACAGAAATCACTCAGATGTACTCACTTTAAGGAGTCAACATGATAACAGAAATCGCTCAGATGTACTCACTTTAAGGAGTCAACATGATAACAGAAATCGCTCAGATGTGCTCACTTTAAGGAGTCAACATGATAACAGAAATCGCTCAGATGTGCTCACTTTAAGGAGTCAACATGATAACAGAAATCGCTCAGATGTACTCACTTTAAGGAGTCAACATGATAACAGAAATCGCTCAGATGTACTCACTTTAAGGAGTCAACATGATAACAGAAATCGCTCAGATGTGCTCACTTTAAGGAGTCAACATGATAACAGAAATCGCTCAGATGTGCTCACTTTAAGGAGTCAACATGATAAGAGAAATCGCTCAGATGTGCTCACTTTAAGGAGTCAACATGATAAGAGAAATCGCTCAGATGTGCTCACTTTAAGGAGTCAACATGATAACAGAAATCGCTCAGATGTACTCACTTTAAGGAGTCAACATGATAAGAGAAATCGCTCAGATGTACTCACTTTAAGGAGTCAACATGATAACAGAAATCGCTCAGATGTACTCACTTTAAGGAGTCAACATGATAACAGAAATCGCTCAGATGTACTCACTTTAAGGAGTCAACATGATAACAGAAATCGCTCAGATGTACTCACTTTAAGGAGTCAACATGATAACAGAAATCGCTCAGATGTACTCACTTTAAGGAGTCAACATGATAACAGAAATCGCTCAGATGTACTCACTTTAAGGAGTCAACATGATAACAGAAATCGCTCAGATGTGCTCACTTTAAGGAGTCAACATGATAACAGAAATCGCTCAGATGTACTCACTTTAAGGAGTCAACATGATAACAGAAATCGCTCAGATGTGCTCACTTTAAGGAGTCAACATGATAACAGAAATCGCTCAGATGTACTCACTTTAAGGAGTCAACATGATAACAGAAATCGCTCAGATGTACTCACTTTAAGGAGTCAACATGATAACAGAAATCGCTCAGATGTGCTCACTTTAAGGAGTCAACATGATAACAGAAATCGCTCAGATGTACTCACTTTAAGGAGTCAACATGATAACAGAAATCGCTCAGATGTGCTCACTTTAAGGAGTCAACATGATAAGAGAAATCGCTCAGATGTACTCACTTTAAGGAGTCAACATGATAACAGAAATCGCTCAGATGTACTCACTTTAAGGAGTCAACATGATAACAGAAATCGCTCAGATGTACTCACTTTAAGGAGTCAACATGATAACAAAATCGCTCAGATGTACTCACTTTAAGGAGTCAACATGATAACAGAAATCGCTCAAGATGTACTCACTTTATAGGAGTCAACATGATAACAGAAATCGCTCAGTGTATTTGATCACTATTAAAGTGTAACTTTGGAGTCAACATGATAAACAGAAATCGCTCAGATGTACTCACTTTAAGGAGTCAAACATCGATAAGAGAAAACGAAATCGCTCAGATGTCTCACTTAAGGAGTCAACATGATAACAGAAATCGCTCAGATGTACTCACTTTAAGGAGTCAACATGATAACAGAAATCGCTCAGATGTACTCACTTTAAGGAGTCAACATGATAACAGAAATCGCTCAGATGTACTCACTTTAAGGAGTCAACATGATAACAGAAATCGCTCAGATGTACTCACTTTAAGGAGTCAACATGATAACAGAAATCGCTCAGATGTACTCACTTTAAGGAGTCAACATGATAACAGAAATCGCTCAGATGTACTCACTTTAAGGAGTCAACATGATAACAGAAATCAGCTCAGATGTACTCACTTTAAGGAGTCAACATGATAACAGAAATCGCTCAGATGTACTCACTTTAAGGAGTCAACATGATAACAGAAATCGCTCAGATGTACTCACTTTAAGGAGTCAACATGATAACAGAAATCGCTCAGATGTACTCACTTTAAGGAGTCAACATGATAACAGAAATCGCTCAGATGACTCACTTTAAGGAGTCAACATGATAACAGAAATCGCTCAGATGTACTCACTTTAAGGAGTCAACATGATAAAGAAATCGCTCAGATGTACTCACTTTAAGGAGTCAACATGAAACAGAAATCGCTCAGATGTACTCACTTTAAGGAGTCAACAGATAACAAAATCGCTCAGATGTACTCACTTTAAGGAGTCAACATGATAACAGAAATCGCTCAGATGTACTCACTTTAAGGAGTCAACATGATAACAAAATCGCTCAGATGTACTCACTTTAAGGAGTCAACATGATAACAGAAATCGCTCAGATGTACTCACTTTAAGGAGTCAACATGATAACAGAAATCGCTCAGATGTACTCACTTTAAGGAGTCAACATGATAACAGAAATCGCTCAGATGTACTCACTTTAAGGAGTCAACATGATAACAGAAATCGCTCAGTGTCTCACTTTAAGGAGTCAACATGATAACAGAAATCGCTCAGATGTACTCACTTTAAGGAGTCAACATGATAACAGAAATCGCTCAGATGTGCTACACTTTAAGGAGTCAACATGATAACAGAAATCGCTCAGATGTACTCACTTAAGGAGTCAACATGATAACAGAAATCGCTCAGATGTACTACACTTTAAGGAGTCAACATGATAACAGAAATCGCTCAGATGTACTCACTTTAAGGAGTCAACATGATAACAGAAATCGCTCAGATGTACTCACTTTAAGGAGTCAACATGATAACAGAAATCGCTCAGATGTTCACTTTAAGGAGTCAACATGATAACAGAAATCGCTCAGAGTACTCACTTTAAGGAGTCAACATGATAACAGAAATCGCTCAATGTACTCACTTTAAGGAGTCAACATGATAACAGAAATCGCTCAGATGTACTCACTTTAAGGAGTCAACATGATAAGTAGAATTTCTAGCACTCAAATGTACTCACTTTAAGGAGTCAACATGATAACAGAAATCGCTCAGATGTACTCACTTTAAGGAGTCAACATGATAACAGAAATCACTCAGATGTACTCTTTAAGGAGTCAACATGATAACAGAAATCGCTCAGATGCACTCACTTTAAGGAGTCAACATGATAAAGAAATCGCTCAGATGTACTCACTTTAAGGAGTCAACATGAATAACAGAAATCACTCAGATGTACTCACTTTAAGGAGTCAACATAACAGAAATCACTCAGATGTACTCACTTTAAGGAGTCAACATGATAACAGAAATCGCTCAGATGTACTCACTTTAAGGAGTCAACATGATAACAGAAATCACTCAGATGTACTCACTTTAAGGAGTCAACATGATAACAGAAATCACTCAGATGTACTTACTTTAAGGAGTCAACATGATAACAGAAATCACTCAGATGTACTCACTTTAAGGAGTCAACATAAGAGAAATCACTCAGATGTACTTACTTTAAGGAGTCAACATGATAACAGAAATCACTCAGATGTACTCACTTTAAGGAGTCAACATAAGAGAAATCACTCAGATGTACTCACTTTAAGGAGTCAACATAAGAGAAATCGCTCAGATGTACTTACTTTACGTTTACGACACACTAAGCTGGCAGCAGTGATTAGTTGTATGGAGTAACGCAAGGAAGCGTCAATACCAATCTTGGTTAACACAGTGAGAGCGTCATCACTCATCTCCACATCTTCCTCTTCACACCTGAAAACACAACCAACACACAATCATTCACCTTCCAGTGGATGTATCGTTCTGTGTCATTAGAACAGGTGGGATAAAGGCTGTTCATGTTGTTACTGTCCTCCTGGAGCAGTATAAAGGCTGCCTAACTGTTTGGAAACAAAATATTAACACAAGAAGCTCAATAACTTTATAAAAATATTTCAGTAAAGCTAAAATTCCATATCTCTCAATAGCAAGAAAAGAGACACACAAGATTCAACTAAGAATAATATTCCGCCCCCCACCCCCCCTCCTTCCATTGAGACTTAAACATGCACTCCAACAGGTCTAATAATCTCTTAAACATGCACTCCAACAGGTCTAATAATCTCTTAAACATGCACTCCCAACAAGTCTAATAATCTCTTAAACATGCACTCCAACAGGTCTAATAATCTCACTGTCTAGTTAATGATCACTTGTCCTTCTCATAATCTTCACTGTTTTCCTCGTCTTTTTTCCACAAGGGATTTACTATGTGAAGTAGCTCTCCCACAGACGAGTGTCACACATTCAGTGCCACCCATCATCCCTTGCCCCATAAGGTTTGAAATGAGCACTCAACGTACCATGAAAGTTTGTCCACTTTGAGTTATATTTTGTGTCACCTCTTGCCAGTGGTCACCTGCATTCGATATGTTACCAACATAAGACTAATAAAGAGACCGACTCACCTGATTTTGAGAATCTGTTTGATTTCTTTTTCTTCGTAGGGAGTGGTGGAGATGATCAGCAGGCGGTCCAGCAAGTCAATGGGTACGCCATGAGGACTCATGTACTGTGTGCCACGAATCCTGTATGGACATACACATTTCAACAATTCAATGGCAGGAAATCTGATGGACATAATTCAGGACAGTTCATCTCCTGAACCCAGTAAATGCCCACAGATCATGCAACACAAAGCAGCAGAGTTCTGACCACAAAGGCAGCAACTACATTATGTCATATATGCCTATTATGTTCTTCTCACTCATATATACAATCATGTATGTAATACCACATATACACATGCACACACAGACATGAAAAAAAGTGTGTTTATGTGCTGTTAATTCATTCTTTACTTACTAATATAGGCCATAACATACTACATTCACACATCTGTGTGATGCTGATGTGGCTATAATGCCCTTCAAGTTTAAAATTTCTTGGTACATGGTTCAAAGATTGTGTGCAAAACTAAACTGTACAACTCTATTTAAAAATCATCCAAAGTGCACATGTACCCTTACAATGGCTGTGAATCTCTTTGACAGTACTACATGTGTGACTACTATACTTACAACCAGTACAGTGTATGCATGAGTGGAAGTGAGAGTCTGTGTGGCCCGTCATACTGATACTGATCCTACAGTAAATATCCAATATCCATATGGTTTTGCCCATTCCATTTCTAAAATTTTCCATTTTTCTATAATATGAGATTGTTACTGTCTTTGCATCAGTTCTGAAAAAAATTTTCTTTCAATGAGTGATAAATCATTCATTGATAAAGTAACCACATTCAACCTTTTCCATTTATTAATAACTCCTATTGCCCATGTTAGGATACACTGTCAAGTCTGTATGTGCTTGCATTCTTTTTCTAACATTTTTTGTAACTTATACAAACAGCCAGTTAGACTTTCATGAAGGAAACAACTGGCCAGTCACGGCTTTACGGGCCTGATGTTTAGTTGCAGGTGGCAGGGGAAGTAACCTAGTCCCCTGAGCCAGAGATAAGGCGGACGGCCAGTCCTTTCTGCTGAGCGGCTGGCTGGCGCTAACAGCTCTGTAAACACAGTACCTTTCTCTTTCCATTTACTACAAATTCCTCACCAGAACCAGGATTACGCGCTAATTGCCTTTAGATAGTTCTTGAACTGCACTTTCCAAAGACTCCAAACACGCCATACATTGTGGAAGCCAAACATGCAAAAATATGGGTAATTTTCTGCATCACTTCAAGGTAGGGCAGGCTAGCATGAATTAACACAGACAAAAAGACCAGTCTTCCAAGCATGCTGTAAGTAACAACTGACTTTTCTCAGTACTAAACACGCACTGTTGTGGCTAGCTACATTGTCAGCCATGCACTGCACTGATCTGTTTATCCAAGCGTTTCGTCTGGGGCGCGGCAGGCTGTGATTAATTACCCCACCCTCCTGGCACTGGGAAGCAAGTGAAGGGCGGCCCATATCCATGGCCTTATCACAAATTCCACAGACTGAGAGTGTTTATAGTCATTGAGAAACTGGCACTGTTCACAAAGGGAGGGAGAAATGTACACTATTCCTAGTTGTCTCTACGGCTTGTTTCAAGCCAAGTCATATCTTATTAAGTTTTTTACTGTTTGTTTTAATTACTGATTTTATGTGTAGTTCTTTGTTTCTTCCTATCCCTATAAAAAACAAAAACAAAAACAAAACAAAAAAACAGTATGAATTCTATTCTTTCTCTGCATTTTCATCTGATGCCTCCCGTCTCCTTTCTGAAAATCACATAACCTTGCCGATGAATTCTATACTACTCTCCACCATCTTCTGGACACTCATGCTCCAGCCACAACCCGTCTTTTACCTGACCGCCCCCCTACCCCCTGGCTCACTCATGAGATTGCCTGTGCAAAACATGCCCGCCGCAGAGCAGAGCGCCGCTGGCGCAAATCCAAACTCACTGTACACAGGCAACTTTTCCAAGCCTCTAAAACAAAAGTATCCACCCTCATTGCATCTGCAAAAACAAGCTATTTCCAAACCAAAATCCTGAATGCCTCTTCTTCAAAAGAACTCTTTACAACCATGAATCATCTCCTTGGCACACAAAAAGATTTACCTCTCCCAACAAAACACACAAATGAAGAACTCCCATCTGTATTCTCCAAGTATTTCACCACCAAAATACAAACTCTTCGTGACAGGCTTGACAGGACACCCTGTCAACCATGCCCACCTGACCCTTCCTTCTCTGGCACACCTCTCACTACTTTTACCCCAGTCTCACAAGAAGAAATTCTCAACACAATCAGATCCATGTTGTTCAAAACCTGCGAACTGGATCCTCTTCCAGGTTCTCTCTACTCCGACTGTCTCCCTACTCTCCTCCCATTCATCACTGACATCATCAACACTTCTTTTCAAACTGGAACTGTCCCAGATTCTTTCAAGTCTGCTATTGTTCACCCTCTCCTCAAGAAACACAATTTAGACCCAAATGAACTGAAAAATTACAGGCCTATCTCTAATCTCTCTTTCTTGTCAAAACTCCTTGAAAAGGTCGTCCTCAACCAGCTGAACTCTCACCTGTCTGCCAACAATCTCCTCAATCCTTTCCAGTCAGCCTACCGCCAGTGCCATAGCACTGAAACTGCCCTACTACACATTCTCAACAATCTCCTCCTTGCAACTGATACTGGCAAAGTCTCTCTCCTCACACTCCTTGATCTGTCTGCAGCCTTCGATACCATTGACCATGGTATTCTCCTTTCTAGACTTCATCATACTTTTGGCATCTCTGACATTGCTCTCTCCTTTTTCACTTCGTATTTATCAAACAGAAAACAAACTGTTCTCATCAATGGCACTTACTCTCAACCTGCATACCTGACCTGTGGTGTTCCACAAGGATCTGTCCTTGGCCCTGTTCTTTTCACTCTTTACACCTCCCCCTGTCCACCATCATCAACTCCCACTCTATAAAACACCACTTCTATGCTGATGACACCCAACTTCAAGACAGTGACTCACCTGATAATATACAGCGCCTGTTGACTCGCACCACTGAGTGTTACTCGGACATTAAGAACTGGATGACACACAATAGACTTTAGCTTAATGACGACAAGACAGAAGCTATCCTCATTGGCACCCGTCAGAAACTTTCCCAGCTGCCTCCTCTTTCTCTCCCATTATGTAACACATCAGTCCCAATTTCTGATTCAGCTAAAAACCTTGGTGTCTGCATTGACTCTACCCTGTCCATGAACAACTTTGTTTCTCAAACTGCCAGATCTTGCTACTATCATCTCCATCGTATAAGCCTGATCAGGAAGTATCCATGGGTGAAAGTGAAAAAATCTCCCAATCCTGAAACCTTAAATTTCCATGTCGTCTAAATGTTCCCATTCCTGAAAACCTGCGTCCATTCCTGAAGCAATGGAAACACTTCGAAACAATCGCCATCTTCTTCTTCTTCTAGCCAGAGCCATCGCCACTTGTTTTTTACTGATTTGTCTATTGCAGAAACATCTGCATTAACAGGCACGTCCTTCATTGTTGCTATCGCATGTGTTAGGCCCAAATTTGCTGTCGATACAAATCTTCGCTCGCAAACTTTTTTTCCCCCCGGTTTAGACTCGGAATGCGCATGAGCAAGAATGAAAAGGAAGGGAAGTAACTTTAAACCCTTTCTGTGTTGCCAAGCACCAGTGAAGAATCGCCGTTCGATACAAACGAAGACTAATGGAAAAATAATATAGATAATTGAATTATGCAGATAAGCCGAGCTGACAGTGTGAAAGACTCTCTCTCTCTCTCTCTCTCTCGTTTTTTTTTGTTTTTTTTGTTTTTTTTTTGCATTGGCATTTTCCTGAAGTCAAGTTTGCCATTCCGGAAAAGAACTTTTGTCAATCGGTTCATTCCGGAATTCCGGAACACTCCGGAACTACTTTCACCCATGAGTATCTCTCTGTGGAAACAACTGCAAAACTCGTTCTCTCCTTCATAATGTCTCGCATTGACTATTGCAATTCACTCCTGTCTGGTCTTCCTGCCTCCACCATTCACATCCTACAGCGCATTCAAAACAATGCTGTACGCCTTGTACTCAAAAAGAAAAAAGCTGACCACATATCTCCTCTCCTGGCACAACTTCACTGGCTCCCTGTATCAAAGCGCATACAGTACAAACTAGACACCATGTGCTACAAAAGCCTCAATAACGTAGCCCCCGATTACCTGTCAAGCCTACTTGAGATCTATGTTCCCTGACGTACCCTCTGCTCTGCCTCCGATCCTCTGACTTTTCGCTTTCCACGCACTAAGCTCAATACCTATGGTCCACGAGCCTTCTCTGTTTCTGGTCCACTCTCCTGGAACAAACTTCCTCTCTCAGTCCGTCAGCAACCTACTTTTGCCTCCTTCAAGTCCGCTCTCAAAACTCACCTTTTCTCCTCTGCATAAAATCCTAACCTCACTCAACCCCCCTCTGCAGCCTGTCTCCGCTCGGAGGGGAATCACTTTGTTTTAATATATAATTGTATATGATGTGCTCTCTGTGGTTTTCCATTGGTTTTATTCTTGCTTTTATTGCTTTTATTCTTTTCTCCCCATTTGTGGCCATGCATGCATATGTGTGTGTGTGCGTGCGTGCGTGCGTGCGTGCGTGCGTGCGTGCGTGCGTGCGTGCGTGCGTGCGTGCGTGCGTGCGTGCGTGCGTGCGTGCGTGCTGTGCGTGCGTGTTCGGCGCTTGGATTTGATTTTGTCGAGATTTTGCGCTATATAAATATTGTAATTATTATGTATGCATGTGCGTACGTATGTATGTATGTATACGCTTAGACTTATGTATGTATGTATGTATGTATGCATGTATACGCACAGCTTAGATTTATGTATGTAAGTATGTATGCATGTATGTATGCATGTATACGCTCATATGTATGTAGGTATGTATGCATGTATACGCTCAGCGCTTAGATTTGATTTTATCAAGATTTTGCGCTATATAAATAAAATATATTATTATTATTATTATTTTTCTGACTTTCTCTTCGCCGCTTTGCGGGAGATGACTGTATCATTGGTGACGTGCCAGTGAGGCGTTCTTTCATTATGTAATACAGCTGGCTGTCTTCACTTTTCAGTCCATGCGCCTTGCGTTTTGTTTGATTTACAGCTGCATGACTGCTTTCCCCACCCTGCTCTCCATGCAAAACCCATCCCGAATCCCCACTTCTCTATCCAATCAATAGAATGGCACTCAAGGATGTGTTGTTTGGGGGTGATTCTAGTTTCTGGGAAATATTGCCGAAAGTATGCCAAGTAGTCACGAATCGCTTTGTTTATCAACGGCAGTTGACTTGACCGGATTGGGCGTCGATGAGCTATCAAGGTGTGAATGCTTGCAAACAGTCGATATAGTTCTTTGAACTTGGCGCAGATGTCGTCAGCAGTTGTGTGACATGCAGTATCGTCTGTGAGCTCGAATGTTTTCCTTACAATACTGTCACACAGCTCCTCAAAAACAGGTGTTTGCAGAATTTTGTGACAGTGGTTGCCGATGAAGGATCTGCCATGGAATGAATGCTTGTACAACAATTTTGTGTTTGTTCAAAACTGTTTCTAAGTTCGACGTTACTGGTCCGTTCTGATTGTAAAAGGTTTTGCACACAATGCAGTTGCTCACTGCAGTTGATGGATCAAAAGGATGCGCCCATAATGCAGTACATTTCTCCGTGGTTTCTTTAGCTGTCTGCAAAGTTTTCTCAGATGGAGATGATGAATTTCTCAGTCTTATCAGCCTTGAGTAACATTTCATGCACAGTGTTGTGGAGTGTGTACTACTAGTGTCATTAGACACAACTATACCGTGAAACCGCTCCAGCTCAAAAGCATAATTTGTACACAGCTTCGGGGGATCTATGTCACGATTCCTCCTTGATCTTTCACCACAAATTCTACACAAAGAATTAAGTTTAAAAGTATGCTCATTTTCTAGTTTTTCTCCCTCCATTGTGACTGTAACGGCGTACACACTAACAGTATCAGGCCCTAGTATCACGTATCCAGAGGCACTGTCAGTACAGAATATACACCTTTTTCCTCCCTCTCTACAGCATCAACGAAATAACGCTAGCAAAAAAAATACCCACATCTTATGAATAAGAAGTCCTACAAGCACACACATGAAAATCACAACTGTAATAAGTCCGGTTACGGAGAGACGACGCTGTACACTTTGGTAAAATCCTGTACACACTAACGTGGCACAACACATAACACAGAGGGAATTTCCGGCCAGCGGCCTTGTAGCAGCAGGGGAGTGGCACTGATAAGGCTAGCAGACAACAGCTGCTGCCTCTGAAACTAAATAGATTAAGGCAGAGAGGCCCTGCAAAGCCGTGCAGTATGGGATGAACTAAAGACTGATTAATTTTCTTATTTCAAACAGCAAGATCAGGAAACACTCTGCATGCTGTCTTCAGCCAAGTGTTCAACTGACCTTGTGATGCCTCTGTTGGTGGCCATGATGAGGACAGGGGCCATGTCAGTTTCCAGCGCACGGTTGAGGAAGGAGAAACACTCAATATCCAGCATGTGAACTTCATCAATGAACAGCACCTGTAAAACACACAGCCTCAAACCTGTAATACTAACAAACAGTATTATTCCCTATAGTCCAGCACGTGAATTTCACCAATGATCTACAAACAGAACACATCCCCGCTACATAACAACAAAGCCTGAAAATGATATTATAACTCTTAAAGTCTAAAGGCATGTTCTACGTGTTTTGTTTCTTTTGCCTCACATTAAGACTCATACAAGGAAGAACACACATACATGACAATTTGACTATTAATTACACAGTAAATCAACAAAGGAAACACCAGTCAGTCAATGTTCCTCAGAAGAAAGACTTGTGGCTAGTTCTAGCAAACACCTTTTGTTTGTTTAATAAATCAGACGGAAGTACCACCTGTCATTTGCCAAATGTACTATCTTTACTATAGAAAAGCCAATTATCGATCAGCACAAATCATCACCAACTACACTATATCTTCACTCACCCCCGGAACAATTTCTGCCTTTCCTTCCTCCCGCCATTCAGCCACCTTGGAGTTGATCTGTTCGCGCACCTCCATCTTGATCTCTCCTGTGTCTCCGGAGAAGAGGGCCAGGAACCCCTGTGTGCGACTGTTGATGACATCGATCTCATGCAGCGTCACCGTGTGCACCACTTCTTTTCGTTTCTGCAGCTCTCCCTCTGGGCATTGCACAAACTTTGTCTGAAATGAAAATCTGCAGTCAAGTATTTTTTCCAGAGGAATTCTTCACATGTGGATGTTTTTGTATCTACTCAATCCAAGATTGCAAATCATTTGTATTTTCTTTCTTTTATCTTACAATGGACTGTGAAATTCTGGCTGCTCTCCCTGTGGACAGCACTACCCAAGTGCAATGCCATCCTTTTTTTCTTTTTCTGTTTACATGTACTTCTGTTTATCTCTGAAAGTTGACTTTTCCGCACAATTTTCAAAGGGAAATTTCCTTTGCTGTTGTGGGACCTTCCACTGAGTGAGAGGCAGATCTTGATAATATGAGAAAAGGAAGCAGTAGTATCTAAATCTTGATATGAGAAGAGGGATTATTAGTTTAATCTTGATTGGAAATGGAATAAGGAATAGTATTTAAATCTCTTAAGAGGAAAGTTTATCTTGATCAAACAGGTCAAAGTATGTAAACCTTGATAGGAAAAGGAATGGCATCTAAATCTTGATAGGTCAGGGAAGGGAATCTAAATCTTGATCAAGGGGAAAGGTTCTAAGTCTGATGAAACAGTGCATGGTATCTAAATCTTTATAGGAAAGGGAATAATATCAAAGCTTAGAAAAGGGAATGCTCTTTCATTTTGATTAGGGAAGGGACAGTATCGAAATCTGGAAAGGAAACGGAATCACATTTAAGCTTGATAGGAAAGGCAATGGTACGCTACTTGATGGTAAAATGAATGGTATCTAAGCCTGATAGGGCACAGAATAGTACCCATATCTTGATACCAAAGGGAAAGGTACTGAAAGTGTATATCAATCATTTAGCCAAAGTTGCCAAGCAAAAAGGGCACATTTAAGTTGGGCAGTGAGCACACCAATTTTTATGGTGCAGTCTGGGACCAAATACAAAGACACAAGACCCGATGACAAACAACAGGAAACCTCAAGGCCCTGAAACACACCCAGGTTGTTAAACAGAGGCTGGTCTAGAACAGACAGGAGTGGACATTACTACCCTAAATGCCAATGGTCTGTTGGGCACTAAATGAGTACTGGGATTGTTCTTCTCACACATCAGACATACTGCTCTAAAAACGTGAGTGTGAGTATTCGGACTCAACTTCCCAGAATCAGATTTATCACTGTAAAAGTCTGCAGTAATTCCTATTTCCTAAATTACATAAATGTATCATTTAATGCTGATTACAAATGATGTGCGATGGTAACATCATGTTGTTTACTTAAGTAAAAGCATGCCATATATTCATGTGCACACACACATGACTGTGAATATGTAATTTGTGTATGAAAAAGCATAGGTTTGTGTATGCACGTATGTGTGTGTTTGGGTGCACATGTGCCTGTGAATGTGCATCATGCATTCATGTTCATATATGTACGCCCATGAACCTATATGCATGCATGTACATATGTATGCTTCTGTGTTTGTGTGTGAGCAAGTATACAAGTGTGTATGTGTGCATGCATGTACAAGTGTACTCACACATCTGTTGCATTTGTGCATGCACATGTGCACTTTCAACAGAGATGATCTACTGTCTTACTTGGCATGCGCATGTGTGCTATCAACAGAGATGATCTACTGTCCTACTTGGCATGCGCATGTGTGCTATCAACAGAGATGATCTACTGTCCTACTTGGCATGCGCATGTGTGCTATCAACAGAGATGATCTACTGTCCTACTTGGCATGCGCATGTGTGCTATCAACAGAGATGGTCTACTGTCTTACTTGGCATGCGCATGTGTGCTATCAACAGAGATGGTCTACTGTCCTACTTGGCATGCGCATGTGTGCTATCAACAGAGATGGTCTACTGTCTTACTTGGCATGCGCATGTGCGCTATCAATAGGTAGGACCAGCCAAATTTTTAACTTCAACTAAATATAATAAAATTTACATTTTTAGAAAGGAAATAACAAGACAAAAGCACATGCAAAATTTCAAAAAAATATCTTTATTAGTTTTTGAGATATTCACTGTTGAAATAGCTAAAATAATGGCGTTTTTCATCAAATGCATAATCAGCGACTTTTGGGGACTAAGATCTTCAAACCTAATGCTCACCCAAGGCTGCAAATTTACCTCCAAGCTCCCAATAACATGCACAGTGCACCTGATTTTTTCCAGAGCTGTCCTATAATTGGTTTTGAAGACTAAAGGCTCTAAAAATGAGGAAAAAAGCCATTTTGGCAGCTGTCCGATCACTGATTTTACACATGACGAACACAAAACAGAGTGTATCTTGAGAACTAATAAAGATACAGGAATGATACTTATATCAGTGGATTCAGCAGACATCCAGCTATCTAAATAACTTTGTTAAAAGATAATATACTGAAAATTAAGGGAGCTGGAAGGCACAAAGTCAAAGCCAATGCAAGATCAACTGGATAAAATGTAGACAAATATACCCATGAAAAGGTGAAAAGACTTCAAACACTCACTACCAAATTGTCTGGGTAATTTCAAGTGTGGTACATTTCATGTATTAATTTCTGGTATCCTGGCTGCTGCAGAAAAGTAATCTCTTGACCACCTCAAAGTCAAACACACCTTACAAAGTCAATACAGAGAACATGCTCACAATGATGCTGTTTGTCCATCATAGTCAATGAAGACAATGACACTCTAGTGGCTGGTAGACTGGGTCTGGTGTGTCAAAGGTGGCTGATTTAAGTCAGGCACAGTTGTTCACAATATATTGTCAATACTGAAGCAGTCAAATCTGAGAAATTAATGTGGATGATGGCTCACGGGGAACAGGATGCAAACTGGTGCCCAACTACGCGTCGAGCTGTTCTGCATGCTGCAGGAACTGCCTCCACCTCCTCTTCATGGATGCCCACTCTGCCTCTCTGACTGCCCACATCCTGTGTTTCTCGACAAGGTCAAAGTCAGAGAAAAACACAAAACAAGCAGCAACTTGTTCGATGGTGTCAGATGAGGGCCACTTGAAGACATTTTCTTCACCTCGCTGTTCCATGAACGTCACATCTGCGAGGTCAGGTCGATGGACCATGAGGATTTGTCCTAAATAGAACCTGTCATCGTAAAATACTGCGACAGACTGTCCTTGGCCAGTGTACTGGAAGTCAAAAGTTTCGGTGTCGTTCTCCAGCTCTTCTGGAACAGGAAGGGCATCCTCCTCTTCATCCTCATCTGGAGCATCAACTACAGGCATGGGGTCAGCATTGGCTGGCAACTCAGTTTTAGCAGCTACCTCACTTCAGTTATCAGCACAGCACTGCATGTGGTTGATCTGCTCTGACCTGGCATGCCTTTGAAAAATTATGATGAAGAAATCTAGTGTATGTATTCATAACAAATAACTACAAGGTACAGAGTTTCTAAACTGCCTGATGATGATTATATTTATAGCACATGCCATGGGCACACACCACATTCTGCTAACAAAAGTTGAGAATGAAAGTTGAAACTCAAGTTGCTGTTTCTTGCATGCACACCATGATCCCTTTCCCTCCTCAACCACTGAGGAGTAGAATCTTATCGCTTCCTCCAGTCTTACCATTCTCCCGGAAAACGGATTAAGTTTCATATACACGTGTATAAAAGGAGAAGGGTGAAGGCATGTTGAAAAACCAACATGCGTTTCTTCGAAACTGAAAAAATTCGTCTGCTACCCTTCCCGAGTTATCGTTCCTGATCAGTGAAATGTCGAACAAAACACCATTTAAAAATAGAGGAACTACATAAAACGACTCTCCAAAAAATCGTAAGATCCTTAAGGCATCTTTCTTCAAAAACAATAGGGGTCTATAGAAAGATATCGCACGAATTCCGAGTTATTTTGCGATTTCATAGCCAGCACTGTACTCCCAGTCTTTCGATCGACTTTGCCACTTCCGGTTCGGGTACACGTAAACTGAGAGACAATTATGCGATGATTTCTGCCTAAAACATTACTGTAATCACAAAGGAAATCAAATATGATAACTAATCAACAGTTCCAGGTGGTAGACTTCCGTTATTTACGCAGTAATGGGGTAATCGAGTCGAAAACACGAGAGGTGCCATGCACGCCGGCTGCATCTGCTGGCTCAGCCATGTTGTCAGTGTGACAAAGCGAGCGCGGTTGGGGGTTCTCCCTTTTCTTCCCCACGGACTCAACGCGGCAACGACTTCCGGGTCAAGTTATATACCATTTTAAAGAGGAAAAATCAAGCTTTCCGTCGATATATAAGTTGATCTGATTGAACGAAGCAGTAAAATTTCGCTGTACGTTGAAAAGAAGCGATTTTTCAACCTCTTGGAAATCTTCTAAATTGTAAACAAATAAATACGAAATTTACACCAACGTGTAGAGGAAATCTCGACCTTTCCATCGATAGTACATGTGTTCTGATTGGTCGGTTTGCGGAGAATCCGTGAGCATTCTAGGGGAGTACCCCAACACAAGCCAGCGCGAGGTGTGAAAAAAAAATGGCCGCGGGGTTTGCTGCACGCGATACCCAAGCTCCGGTTTCAGCTTACATCGGAAATACTCGTCCACATTCTCTCGCATAAACATACAAGAAAGAAGGTAGAAGGATTGTTTTATTCACTGACATATTTTTTACAAGTGTAGGTGCAATATATTGTCAGCCAGGCCGATGTGAAAAGTAGCCAAAATGCAGCTTGTCAGCCTATGTTACACACGCTGTAATAGGCGGTGGTCCTACCTACTATCAACAGAGATGGTCTACTGTCCTACTTGGCATGCGCATGTGTGCTATCAACAAAGATGGTCTACTGTCTTACTTGGCATGCGCATGTGTGCTATCAACAGAGATGGTCTACTGTCCTACTTGGCATGCACATGTGTGCTATCAACAGAGATGATCTACTGTCTTACTTGGCATGCACATGTGTGCTATCAACAGAGATGGTCTACTGTCTTACTTGGCATGCACATGTGTGCTATCAACAGAGATGATCTACTGTCTTACTTGGCATGCACATGTGTGCTATCAACAGAGATGATCTACTGTCTTACTTGGCATGTACATGTGTGCTATCAACAGAGATGATCTACTGTCTTACTTGGCATGCACATGTGTGCTATCAACAGAGATGGTCTACTGTCTTACTTGGCATGCGCATGTGTGCTATCAACAGAGATGGTCTACTGTCTTACTTGGCATGCGCATGTGTGCTATCAACAAAGATGGTCTACTGTCCTACTTGGCATGCGCATGTGTGCTATCAACAGAGATGGTCTACTGTCTTACTTGGCATGCACATGTGTGCTATCAACAGAGATGATCTACTGTCTTACTTGGCATGCACATGTGTGCTATCAACAGAGATGATTTACTGTCTTACTTGGCATGCACATGTGTGCTATCAACAGAGATGGTCTACTGTCCTACTTGGCATGCGCATGTGTGCTATCAACAGAGATGGTCTACTGTCTTACTTGGCATGCACATGTGTGCTATCAACAGAGATGATTTACTGTCTTACTTGGCATGCACATGTGTGCTACCAACAGAGATGATCTACTGTCCTACTTGGCATGCGCATGTGTGCTATCAACAGAGATGATTTACTGTCCTACTTGGCATGCACATGTGTGCTACCAACAGAGATGATTTACTGTCTTACTTGGCATGCGCATGTGCACTACCAACAAAGATGATCTGTCTTACTTGTGGACCCATGGCATCGTAGTCTCTTGCTCTCGTGAAGGATCGCCCCAACTTGGTGATCTTGCCCGAGGCTTTGTCAATAGTAACAATGTCTCTGTAACACGCAAACCATAATATGTACAAACGCTGTAAAAAGAATGTCACCTCCCATTCTTTTTTCTCTCTGTTTTTCCTAATATGCCCCTGAGGTCACTGGGAGTGAGGTAGCAGGAACCAACTTCCACTGAGGCAATCACTTTGTGAGTAATGCCCATTTCCTTTCCTTCATTGCTTTACTTTCCCACCTTCTCAACACAAAGATCATACAAAAATAGCCCAGCCATCTTTTCTGTATATTTCAGATCATACAAAAATAGCCCAGCCATCTTTTTTGTATATTTCAATCTATCCAAGAACATCTCTGAAAACTGCAAGTCATAAATAACTTTTAATAACCACTCACCATGTTTCCTTTCCTTTTTTACTTTTATTTTTAATCCCTCATAGGACAGGCACTCTCTCTCTCACTCTGGCTCCTCCTCTCTCTCTCTCCCCCTCCCTCTCTCTCTTCTCATTTCTCCCTCTCTCTTTTTCCATCTCCCACATTTTTCTGCAATATCCCATCTGCCCATGTTAAAACCCATTTGTTCACTTACCCAGCTTGAACCTTTTCCTTGGTGAGCGACTCAATCATTTTCTGGCCTAAGTCATAGACGGTTTCCATTTCTGTAGTCTTCAGGGTCAGTTTGCCCACCTTGGCTCCCTGAAAATCATATTACAACACCGATTTATAACCGATGAACAAAGGATAAGAACATGATTGAATCATTCACAAAAATAATTAACATAAACAACAAGGTACACGTTAAAAACAGTCATCAAAGGATAAACAGAAATATCCAAAGAACTCAGGAAAGAGTACAAAAACATCAAAATAAGCCTCCAGCAGTCCAAATGACCACACATCTCAACCATACATAGAAAAAGTGAAGGTAAAATTTACAAGAAGTATCCAATCAATATTTTCTGCCTTCATATTTCTATAGTTTAACGAAAAGGTTTGTGGTTCTAGGGTGAAAACTTGCTTTCTAATTCTACTGTAATATTCTGACATGTATTTTTCAGTAAAAGCACAATTATACAAAACATACACACAAAAACGTATCTCAAACATACACTATTCCATTGCTAAGACAGATTTTCTTCTTGTAAAAGTATTTCCTTCCACAAAATATTACCAAACACAAAACAGACAATAAAGAGAGACAGTACTTACTGTACCGGTTGCTGGGCGGTCGATCTGAATTTCAACTACCTCTCCCTCAATGATCTCTGTCTCTTCCCTGCAATCACACAGAAAGAGCAAGGGTATGGCAGGACACATGTGTATTACAGCAAACATACATAGCAAATGGTATTCAACACACTGTGTGGACACATACAACAACAAAATACATATCAAACAGTACTAAACAAATGTTTCAGACACCAACTACTCACACTACCATTCACAAAACCACATACACCGGCAGACATTAACTCACTCCCTACATACGATTATGCCCCTTGCCATTCCCCTGATATGTGCCATTTGTATAGGTCATGAGAAAAATTCTCATACAAACAAATGAAATCAGGGAGTTTTGAAATTGGCAGGTCATATATCAAAAGACTGGTGTACAACATGCTGCAATTTCAACTGTCTAACCCTCATGGTTGTTGAGTAACAGTACAAGTAAAATTAAATACTCAGGTGAAAAATGTCTTACAAAATACACAGTCAGGTCAATAAATCAGTTCCTACAGTACATTTTGAATGAAATTTCATAAAATCCAGCGTGCACACACTCCACATGCACTAAAGGAAGAGATCTTGTTGAACAGCACCCCTGGTTTTCTGTCGTCTGCTTCGTTGCAGAGATAGTGGGTCGTGAACTTTGCAATGTCTACACACCAACTACGTAGTACAGTGACCTAATGGCCGGAAACAAGGCTAAGAATGACCAAAGAATCTACTTCTGGCCATTAGTTTCGGTTAACGGAAATACTGAAAGCCCCGCAAATTTTCAAAACTCAAGTCGGATTTCTCAGACGCTTGTAGACAAGCGTTGTTGAGACATGGTCAGGAAATCCCGACGCTCGTAGCGAGAGAGTTAATGTGAAGATCACACAGTGTGGAACTACACACCAGCATGCCTATAGAATGATGAGGTCATGCAATCTCTTCCTTTTTTTTAAATGACATCTTGGCAAATGTAAATATAAAGTAATGGGGTAACAAAAATACAAAACAAACAGATACCAAAAGAAAACAGAACGATCATCAGACTTAATGCACACCAACAAATCTACTTACTTGATACGGACACCAATGGACTTTCGGAATGCCTGTGTAAGAGCTTCTGTCTTTCCCATTTCTAGTGAGAAGATTTCACTGCCAGCAATGCTAGTGAAAGGGGTGTCAGAGCCCAAAGCTTGTGCCATACCTGGTGACAACAAAACATATGGCATTTAGATCCAAAACAAGTGCGACTGCCCGTGCCCAAGCAAACAGGAACCAGAAGAACAAGAAAACCAATGCAAGCGCGTATTCAACAAAACAAGACAAGACATTATGTAGACATTATGTTTTCTAAATTCCAAGAGTCAATTTTAGCCGCTGCAGACCTATCGATTCCGAAACTCAAATCTTCTAGATCAAATAATCGATTGGGTAATGTTTGGTGGACAGAGGCATGTGAGAAAGCAGTTCAATATAAAAGGGAGAAATTCAAAATCTACATCAAAAGCCGGAAACCTGAGGATCATGTCGAAATGAAAAAAGCTAACATCCAATGTAACAAAATCATTGCTGAAGCAAAGAAAGATTATTGGACATCATTCTGCACAAAAGAAATTTCAGATTTCAAAGATTTCCATAAAGTCTGGACGAAAATGAAACAAATGAAGGATGGAACCAACTTACCTAGGTGTCCGATAATGATTGAAACATGTAACACATTTCCTTCAGACATGGACAAAGCAGAAACTTTTGTGGATCTGTTCGCCAAAAACAGTAATGTTGAAGGTTTATCTCCTGACTGCAAACATCACAGAGAAATGGAAGATTACAACCCAATCTACACTGATCCAGTACCACAGAATGATCTCTGGTTTAATTCTCCAATCACCTTAGAAGAGCTAAAAAACACAGTACTGTCTCTACACAACAAAAAGAGTTCGGTAGGTGTTGATGCAGTTTCGACTGAAATGATTAAACATCTCCCTGAAAACTACCTTATTTTCCTACACAAAATTTTGCAGAAATGCTGGGTTACTGGAACTGTGCCACAAATCTGGCAAAAGTCTATAGTTATACCAATCTTAAAAACAGGAAAATCGAAAACCGATAAAAACAGTTACAGACCTATTGCTTTAACGTCCCACACAAGCAAACTAATGGAAAGATTGGTCTTAAACAGACTTTTACACTACTGTGATAAAAATAACGTTATTCCGGTAAACCAGGCAGGTTTTAGAAAAGGAAGATCCGCAGTTGAGCACCTAGTTAAACTTACAACTCAGATCAAACAACAGTTTGCCCGCAGAAAAAGTGTTTTAGCTACTTTCTTTGATGTGAAAAAAGCTTACGATCAAGTTTGGCATAAACGTTTATTGTTCAAGCTAAAATCTGTTGGTTTATCGGGCAATATGTTCAATTACATTAAATCTTTTTTAGCTAATAGAACAATTCAGGCAAGAGTGGGAGCTAGTTATTCTTCTTCACGATGCCTCGACATGGGGATTCCACAAGGTTCAGTGATAGCACCTATTTTATTTAATATCCTTATACAGGATCTTCCTAAAGCTCTTTCAAATCGTGTTGTTTTAGTACAGTACGCTGATGATATATGCACTTGGATGAATATCACTTTAAAAAAGACAACTCCACAGAGAACGCGAAATTACATCAGGAAGTTGTATCAAATTGATCTTGATAATCTTGGAAACTATATGTTAGAAAATGGGCTGTCGTTGTCAGCAGAAAAAACTAACATGATGCTGTTTGATCCTGGTGGTAACTCAAATAACTTGCCTATTTTCAAATTGCTTGGTGAAGTGTTAAATTACAAACAGGTCGTAAAATTCCTGGGAGTTTACATCACGTCCAAATTAAGCTGGAATGTCCATTTTGATTATATTTTAACAAAAGCGCGAAAAACCTTAAATTTTCTAAAGATAATAAGCAAATTACCCTGGGGAATGGATACAAATGTACTGATTCATCTGTCAACAGCGCTGGTCAGGTCTAAATTATCCTACGCGCAAGAAGTTTTCTTCAATGCACCCAAATATTTACTAAAAAAGATTCAGAGCTTGGACTGCAAAAGTCTTAAAATTGCACTAGGTGTACCAACTCATGCTTCTACTCTGGAAACGTACAAAGTTGCTGGAATTCTACCTTTAAACAACCATCGTGAGTTAGCTACAGCAAAGTTTGCAATTAGAACTACTTCACAAGTGGATAATTTTGTGAGCAAAGAAATTAAGATCAGGTCTGATACTGACTTTCCAAAACGAGCAAAAAACATTTCATCACAAATTACAGCCGCAACTTACATATCTGGCCTGATCAAACAGTCCAACATAACAATGGATGAAATTGCTGAGAAACCAACGATAACGCCTATCCCTACATGGGAAATGCTAAATGCCACATTTGATCTCGATTATGCAAAAGTTAAAAAAGATGATAATGTCAACATTACGCTATCCACAGCTTGTGAACACATCGATGAAAAGTACAGTACCCACCTCCACATTTTTACCGATGGGTCAGTCTTAGCAAACCAGAGCGCTGGAGCAGCCTTTTATGTTCCAAAATTTAACATTAAAAAGTCTTTTTTCATTGGGGCAAATGTATCTATATATACAGCAGAATTGGTCGCTGTTGTTCAAGCGTTGCATTATTTAATAAGCCTTCGGCCTGTGTCATTCAAAGTAGTTCTCTTTGTTGATTCAAAATCTGTATTATATGCCTTACAGTCTTTTGATGCAGACACAAGACCTGACTTAATTATTGAGGCAAATCATCTAATACATTGTTTAAAGATAAATGGTTCGGAAATCAATTTATGCTGGGTGCCTTCTCATGTTGGTCTTCATGGCAACAACGTAGTTGACAGAGCAGCTAAATCCGGTGCCCTCCATTCTGAAAATTCCATAGAATTACATGTTAACACCTCGGTAAAAGAAGCTTACAACTCGCTAGAATTAGCATCATGGATTCGATTTCATGAACATTTAAATGAAAAATTTGTGTCTCAAAAAAGAATCAAACTTTCAGTTCAAAATATCTGTAAAAATTTGCAGTATTCCTCGTTATATCATTTGAGATTAATTGTTATGACATATTTTCGCATTCAACTGAACGCTTTGAAAACAAAATATTGTAACAACGTTTTATGTATTTGTGGCGAACAATTCACATTGTATCACTGTTTGTTTTACTGCAGAAAGCTTCGTTCCTTTTTACCAAAGACGTTTACACAAGGAAACTATCTTGAAACGCATTTTAAAGAAGTTGTATCGGATCAAGTTTTGTTAGTTAAAATTTCAGAATCATTGGTTCACAGTCCTGTTAATGCGTTACTTTAAGATTATTATTATAATTATGATTATTTTTGTTTTGTTTTGTTTTGTTTTATGATTTTTCTTTTACATTATTGATGTTAGCGTTGTTCTAGTTTCATTTCTCTGTTCATCCATATCCTTTTTCTTAAGACCTTGCCGCTTCCTTTTAATTTTTTTTACGTCCCTTACTCTGTTCCCCTCTCCCCTCCACCCCCCCCCCCCCCCCCCCCCCCTTATTTCATCCTCCATGCCATTTTTCCCCGTCTAATATCACTTATAGTGAAAAGACGTTAAATCAAGCAACGAACAAGACAAGACAAGCGCAAATTGGCCTTTGTCAAGCGCGAACGCACGGTCACAAACAGACCACAAACACCAAACAACAGATAATAAAAAGAGGACTAAAAACTTCCCTGGCATTTATTTACAATCATAATCAATCCTCCCAGCCCCCACCCCCATGCTTCTCTTACAAGTGGCTGTATCTCCAGCCTAGCTGATGCCAGAATATACCATGAAAGCTCTGTAATGCCGCCTCGATCCTACATGGAATTCTCAGGGATAAAGACCATCATATTCATTATCATCAAACCATCAATTATCATAGCATCATGAAAACTGTCCCAGTTTCTGTGGTCTTTCACAGCCTAATGTCACAGTGATCTCAGTTTCAGTCTCCTCAATGACAAAAATAAAATTCAAATTGGGGTTTTTGGTGTCATGATACACGGGGGTTGCCGCCGGAAGGACAAAAAGGTGATCTCCTTACTGGGGGTTTGCTCATTCAATCTGGCCACATGACCAAGCAATTAGTCCATTGGTATGCTTTCAAAACCTTGCCAGCGTATAGCGTTTTGCGCAGGCTCAGGGAATCTGTCAGATAATTGTTGGCAGATTTGGGCCAAGTGCATATGGGTTTGTCCGAGTGCAATGAATCCCTCTTGAATGAATCTCAATCCTTATGTGGCGTAATTTATAAATCAGATCAGACACAGATACTGTTGAGTGGCATCAAAACAGCAGAGCAAATTCTTCTCAGGTAGGTGGCTTCCTGGTGCTGGGATTACACTGAATGAACTTGCGGTTGGTGGTGTGTTGACAAGCAGAAATGGGTAGCATGAGATCAATGACACTGAAGTGGTGTAAACATGGGCAGGAAAAAGTCAGTAGCATACACCATGTATCAATACACTCTCTCATACACACACACACACTCAATATCAAAACTCTACTTAGGGGAAAAAAGAAAGAGAAAAAAAACCAGGACTGACCCATAGCAATAGCAGTCTTCCCTGTGCCTGGCTGTCCAGCAATCAACACTGCTCTCCCAGCAATCTTTCCTTCCTGCAGACACACACGGACACAAGTCAGTTCTATGTCTGAATCGAAGGAAAGTCATTCCAAACTAATGGCAAACAATGGACACAACTAGACATGTGTGTGTGTGTGTGTGTGTGTGTGTGTGTATGTGTGTGTGTGTGTGTGTGTGTGTGTTGTGTGTTGTGTGTTGTGTGTGTGTGTGTGTGTGTGTTTGTGTGTGTTTGTGTGTGTTTGTGTGTATTTGTGTGTGTGTATTTGTGTGTGTGTGTGTATTTGTGTGTGTTTGTGAGAGAAAGCGAGAGAATGTGTGTACAGAATCTGTGCCAGATGATTGCTCCGAACAGGAAAAACAAAGTCGGCAGAAAAGACAATAAATATGTGTTAAATCATCTCAAGACAGCATCCTCGTTACAGACCTATTAGTACAGTTATCGGAAAGCCCTGCTGACAACGCACCCCAAAATGTGGGCAAATACGCAATGTAAAATATAACCAAGTCATTCTGTCTACATCTCAGAGGAAATTACAAAAACAAAACAGAAAACTCGAGTGGTGTACTGTCCAATTTCATCAGCATACACACACACATAAAAAAAAAAAGAAAATCTACAATATCTGGATGTGCTTGTATCCTGTCTACTCAAGTGAAGGTAAGAATATAAAGCCAATATATCAATTTAAAAAAAAAAAGGAAAAGGCTGCGTCAGTGTACGTTGGCCATGACAATGCTGCTGACAAACACCGACCTTGATCATCTCCAGGATAATACCAGCAGCACGCCGAGCCTCCAGCTGACCCACCATGCCCTGGGACGTCTGACGCGCCTCCAAGGAATCATCCAGACCAAGACCGCGGATGTGGGAATGTGCCCCTGAACAGATCAGGAAAAAGCCAATTAATCATACTAACTACAACTGTGCAAGCTGTCATTAAAGCAGCCTTTTTAACAGTCCATAATATATAATTACAAAATATATCAAAGAAAGGAGGATAAAATGGCCAGATAAAAAGACTTAGACACATAGTCTTTTTAGTTTATCAAATTGACATCTGCGCGCTCAGAATAAATTCAATGTGCACTAATTCCACTGATGCCATGTGATGAAGAAGATCCAAAATATTCATGGCATTAACTGCAAATCTGTGCATAAGCCTTATGTACTGGCAGAGTAAACATATGCTCACTAATACTAGTAAAAGTATTAATCAGCAAAAATGCTACAAAACATTTAAAACTAATTCAAAACTTTGCTTTTGAGAACAATGGTCATGATAAAAGCACAGAAATCAAATTCCTCCCTGCAATGACTGCTACATTCAAGGCATATTTTGAGCAAGAATACTCACCAATCCGCTCAATCTTTGTCACCTCACGGACCTCCTGAACCTTCTCTGCAGTTGACTGAAACACAATATATTTTAGTTGTTAATGATTACTCACTGTGAAATAAAATGCTAAGGTGCCTTACAAAATATCAAATAGTGGTTTATACCCACTGGCATCACATTACAGAACAGGTACACTTTCCAGGATCTTTCCCTAAACACAAAATGACAGGAAAGGATAGAATTAGAGGTAGAGTGTGTTGGAAATTCATTCTATTTCCTTTCAAAAAACACACACACAAAACGTATTTGTAGGCCTATACTTTGAAAAAAAATGTTACCTGCAGAATGGTCTGTAAGGCCTAATTGATAAGCCTACCCATTTTCACTTTATAAGCCTACCCATTTTCACTTTTTAAGCCTACCCATTTTCACTGAAAATCCTCTAACAGAGACCAAGCAACAAAAGACTTACTGCCCTTGCCAGTGTACAGGTTATATCTTGACACCAAAGTGAGTGGTCTGTTTGGACCCATAGGCTATAAGCTTATTTCATGAAAAGAGTCAGGCCTAGAAAAAAAAGCAAGTACCATCTGCCCCCACCCCCAATCCACAACACACACACACACACACACACACACACACACACACACACACACACACACAGTGATACACACACACACACACAACACTTTAAAAGGTCACTGCAATGCAGCCAACACAAAGTATTCAAGAAATCACAATTAAAGTGAAAACAAGTGAATTAAACTAAGTAAACTGCTAAACACAAATAGAAGCATAGGTTAGGCTACACTTATAGGCCTACATGTCTGACAAAAGGCCTACTGTAACACTCTTCAGTTTAAAAATAAAATCAGGTGAAACAAGTCTATTGAAAACAATAGCCCAATATGAAGTTTGTATGTAATTGCGTTTTCTCTTTTACTAGGTACTGGCAGCCAAAAAATAAACTTTTGAAAAGGTTATTAACACTCATATTTCTGAAAAGTACAAGAAAAAATAAGCACAATGCAAAAAAAAGTAAGTCTCTAGCTGTATTAGGTCCAGAGATAACACACTTTGAAAACGGCAGTTTATGTACGTTTTCGCCAATTGTGAAATGTAGCAAGTTTGCAGGAACCTAAATTTTCCAGAAGTCCTCAGACAGAGAATGTCATTCCTGATTTTAATTCTTAACAACATAAACTACATAAAAAAGCAAGCATACAGGCAGATCTGTTCATACATTTACACAGCAGTGCTGCAAACTTCATAAATATACTATTTTGTCATTGTTCGAAATTGCATGACAAGCCATTTTTGCACCCCCATTACACAAAAATAAGAAGACAGAATTGGCTTGAGTTTACTTTTTCTCAGAAACAATGTTATTGTATGAAAATTAAATTTTTGGGGCAGTGTAAAGTGACAAAGTCATGAGTTATATGACTCCAAAAATGGCAAAATATCTCATTTGAACGATGGAAAAAGCACGGTTCACGTACCAGACCAAATATAAATGCACATATTTCGCTTATTTTTTTATGGATTTCCTTGAAATTTTGTGTGTTAATCAAATAGACAGAAAGCTACAAGTGAATTATTTACAAGCTTAGTTATAGTTAAGATGTAAGATATTTTGTATGCATTTGCACCCAAATAATGTGAGTGCCCATGTGTCGGGCAACTTAAAACATAACTCACATTATGTCTTGATGGAATCTCCTGAAATTTTGCATGTGAATCAAATACAAAGCTACAGCTTCCCTCTTTACAAGCAAATGTTGCTAATATATGAGATTTTAAGATTTTGTATGCATGTACTATGATGTACTGATTTAGTCTGAAACAATGTGATCCACAGATGACTTTGTATCATACTAGCACAGAAAGACATCCTTCTCAATAAGTTAATGAAACTAAAATGTGTAACAGCAGAAGATATATACCTGGCAATGCAGTATATGACTTACACTAAGTTACAGCCATTTCTATTCTCATTTCTAATGTTTATCAATAAGTTATTTTCATCAGTTATTTCGCAGTAACATGCATCTTCCCATATCCACAGATAGAAATTTTCAATGTCTGGTCTATCTACTGAAAATCTCTCCGCTTCTTTTAAAACTGTCTCAATTTTTGTCTTCAGATTTAGCCCCTGAGGTGGTGATTAATCAGTGTTACCAATTTTTAAAACAAAAGCCCTGTTCTCATCCTGCGACTTATCACACTCAGTTCTCAACAGTTTTAACTGTAGAAGTAGTTTATTACTATTAGTGAGTGTCTGCTGTTGAAGTTTTGGTGGCAGTGATGGTTAATTTCATCCACAAAAAAATCATCATTGCCTTGAAAACAAACAGAAATAAAATCCTGATTTTTTTCTCAAGTGTTTTATTTAATTTGTGCCAGCTATTACTTTTGAGAGTAAAGTATTCTTATATTGTGTCATTAGAAAGGCTCATTGGACTTTGTGGAGCTGTGTCCGTGTTTGCCTGATGCTATATAGTGTTCTGATAATGTGTGCGTGCCTGCGTGCATGCGTGCGCGCATGTGTGACTGTGCAAAACCGCTATTTGCTGTTTCTTTGTGATGATAAACATTGTCGAATCTGATCCGACAGACGACATGCACTCGCCGACCAACTTCCGGTTTGAATTTCTGGCTGAGTACTAGCACAAATATTATGATTTCGGTATATTAAAAACAAAATTCCATCATATTCATTAAATACTAGCAATATAAACACCTTTGGAAAGCAGTCGCTTCACACAGTTTTACTTCTACTAGTTCCAGGTCGCTTAAAAAAAATCCCTTGGCGATAAAACATCAAACCGGAGATCATACTTTCTATTCTTTGCTTGTGCAGGCAATACCTCCCACGGATTTCTTTTAAAATCTTTCTAAATAAAGAGAAACATCAAAAACAATTCACTGAATCAAACTTCCAAGTCAATTTTCATGAAAAATCAGTCGATGTTTACAACGTTTGTCCTTCAGCTTGACAATCACAAGTAGAAATTCGTTGACTGGACTTTCAGCGATCACTTCGAAGGCCGCCATGATTCAAGGTTCCCCATATGCTGAAATGGCAGATCACGGATACTCGCCCTTCCGAGACTCGCGCACAGCCCGTATGTCACATCCACAGTTCCGTCTACGGTTAAATTTAGCAAAAAAATAAACTGTTTGCGCATCCGCAGACATGATCTGATATATCAAGGAGATCCTCAGATATTCTTCTTCAAAGTTTGCCAATATTCCGACCTTTAGAAGACTAACAAACTAATACTTTTATAAAATAAATATTATACAGGAATGAAGGGCAGGTTTCGACCTGTCAACTGTACTAATTTCTATGACGGTAGTCCTATGTGACCCGTGTAATTTAAATTGCCGTTCACCGGTCACCCCAAGCATTGTCGTGAGCCAGTCGCCATTACGTCACACGCGGTGAAACTTCATCGGTCGGTGTGGGGTTTTTTTGCGCAGATTTTCGTAAGGGTGCATTTATAACAAAAACAAACGGCACAGATCGATAGAGGAAAGAACAATCTTTATCTTCATGATAACAACTTTGCCATTCATATTCATCTGCAAGAATATTTTACTAATAAACATGTGCAATTTTTCCACTGACCGACACAATTCCCGCATTGCTTAAGAGAGGCTGCCGGTACCTACTCTCTCTCTCTCTCTCTCTCTCTCTCTCTCTCTCTCTCTCTCTCTCTCTCTCTCATGAGTCGTTATTTGTTTTATTTATTCATTTATATAAATTTTGTTCCGTTTGTCCACAATAATTTCGCCGCGGATAAAACCTGATGAGAACAGCAGTTCTAACAGTGTTTATTGCCTGGACAAACCGATCATCAAATCTACCACTTGGACAAACCGGTCATCCAACGTACCACAAAGAGTCCATAGTAACAAGAACACACACGTTTTTTTCTAGTAACTTCGTTCTGCCTCCAGTCACAATACTTTTGGGAATCGACTCAAGAAAATCTGAAATAACATCTACAAATGGCCAATCGTTCAAATGTGAACGTCTACTAATCAACATTATCTATTCCAATGACAATTCGGAGCAATTCTTAGTCGAAACAATTCTAAATGATCGCATTACAAGAAGCAGTTGAATGAAACGTGCTTACCGCCGCCATGTTAGAAGCTTGAATGAGAGCGCCGCCAATTGTGCTGGGAGATAACGCAGATTACAAAATACTTAGTAGTTATCTCTCCTTGAGCCTGTTTCTGAGACACGATAAAATTGAATACAATAGAGAAATAAATGATTCAGTCAATATAGACAAGAACCGATTCCATGGTTACAGGCAAAGAACTGATGCCATGGTTTACTTACTACATATTGGTAAAACCAACCAAGAACACACATATTATATGAGATAAAATGACAGCATAAAGCAGGTAAAAATCCTAAAAGAGGGAAAGGATTTGGGAGTAACTTTCGACAGCATGTTGTCCTTCGATTTACATATTGGTAAAATAGTTAATAAAGCAAAGCAAATGTTGGGAGTTATTAGGAGAAGCTTTTCTTACTTAAATAAGGATATATTTCTAAAACTATATAAATCTTTTGTTAGACCATATTTGGAATATGCAAATGCATATGGTGTCCATCCCTGAAAAGACAGTCAGCGCAAATAGAAGGAGTACAAAGACGTGCAACAAAGCTATTAATTAAAAGAATGCAAAGATAAATCTTATGCACAACGATTGAAGTATTTGAATTTACACTCACTCAAAGGCAAAAGGACAAGAGGTGACCTTATTCAAACATATAAAATATTTAATGGAGTTGATAATATTTGTGTTGACTCACTCTTTTCTGTTTCACAATATAATATCACAAGAAATATGGAAGGAAAGATATTTATTCAGCACTGTCGTACTAACACAAGAAAATTTTCTTTTTCACATCGAGTAGCCCCTTTATGGAATAAACTCCCAACTAACATAAAATTTGTGCAAGATACTAACAAATTCAAGAATTTTTTGACGAAATTCCAAAATTCAAAATTCATTGATTATAATGATTAAATGCCTGATTAGGCTTATGTAAACAAAAAGAAAATGAGCATTTTAACACCAGTATTAGAAATATTTGAGAAAGAGGGGACGTAAATAGGCCGCAAGGCCTAGGCCATTGAAAGCCAGTCGATATTACTACTACTACTACTACTACTACTACTTCTGCTGCTGCTGCTGCTGCTGCTGCTGCTGCTTAATGTGTCTGAGCTGTAATCACTTGTACTTGTCAGTTCTGTACCTGAAAGGGAGGGAGGCGGAGAGAAGGGAGGGTGTGCTGGTACTTCACTACTGTTTTTTGAAAGCAAACAAACAAAAGAACAAGACATCAAAACACTGTTTGTTCAGGATAACAGCACTGGACCCCACTGGGCTTGCGTTACAGCTAGGCCTTGCTACTGTACACGTATCAGGAAGGGAAAAGGTCATAATGCATACAATGTCGAAGAAGTTATAAAATACATTACAGTGAAATATTGAAATCATAACGCGTAAAATGTCAAAGAAGTTATAAAAATTAATTATAACAGAATATTGACTCCTATTATACGTCAGCTGGTCAAGTATGAAAGCGTGAAAGGCAAAGGTGAATACACGCAAAGGATTTTTTTTTCAGGCCCCAACAATAACAACAAAAACAAAATAGTAACAACATGCACTGTGCAAAAGAATGAAGGTCAAAGGCAGACACATGAAAAGAAAAAAATAACCACTAACAATAACAACAAAAACAAAATGACAATGTAACAACAATAGTCGTATTAACAATAATGCATATGTATATATGTGTGTGTGTTGTTGTTGTTGTTGTTGTTGTTGTTGTTGTTGTTGTTGTTGTTGTTGTTGTTGTTGTTGTTGTTGTGTTGTTGTAGTTGTTGTTGTTTATAAACGTAAATTAATAAATTAGAGACATGGTTTCAAACGAAAAGAAACTGAAGGAAGCTTTAGGAACAAACAAAAGATGGGGAGACGTGTCAGTTAACGCTATGTTAACTTCTATCTGTCAATTGATCAAGTCAAGGATAGCAGCATGAGGTCCCGCTGACCCTGTCTTACATCTGACAGCCAGTCCTTGTTGCTCTCATCATCATCATCATCACCAAGTGTCTTACATCTGACAGCCAGTCCTTGTTGCTCTCATCATCATCATCATCACCAAGTGTCTTACATCTGACAGCCAGTCCTTGTTCCTCTCATCATCATCATCATCATCATCATCACCAAGTGTCTTACATCTGACAGCCAGTCCTTGTTCCTCTCATCATCATCATCATCACCAAGTGTCTTACATCTGACAGCCAGTCCTTGTTGCTCTCATCATCATCATCATCATCATCAAGTGTCTTACATCTGACAGCCAGTCCTTGTTGCTCTCATCATCATCATCATCATCATCAAGTGCCTTGCCACATGGCGTTGGCGATCATGGCTCTCCACATGTTTCTATCCCTTGTTGCCACAAGCACATATTCCACCCTCTCTGTCTTCAACCACTCTGCCAGTCCGTCCAATATTTTGTCCCTGGGTCTACCTGGTGCTCTCTTTCCTTCCAGCTTTCCTGTTGTGACCAGGTGCTCCAATTCCCCTTTCTTCATAAAATGGCCTATAAATGTTGCCTGTCTTTTCCTAATCTTCCTTATGAATAATCTTCTTGTGCCTGTCTCCATCAAGACTGTCTCCTATGTTTTCTTTGCTCTCCGTGGAACTGTCAACATTCTTCTTAGAAACTACATCTCGGCTGCCTCAATCTTGTTCTGGCTTTGCTTGTTGACTGGCCATGTCTCACAACCGTATAACATTATCGGTTCTATATAACATTCAAGAACTCTCTTCCTGACGTTAATTGATAGGCATTTGTTGGTAAGAATGCTTTTCATCTCCTTGAATGCTGTTTTGGCTTGGCCGATTCTGCTGGCTATTTCTGATGTGCATGTGCCGTCTGGTGAAATGATTGTTCCCAGATGTTGAAACTTATCAACCTGTCTCAAGGTTGTGCCGTTTGTTGTTAATTTTGCATGAGGGGATTTCATGTTTTTTACTGATCACCATGACTTTAGTCTTCTTGCAGTTTAGTTCCAACCCCTTACATTTGCTTTCTGTTTCTAGTATATTCACAAGGTTTTGTAGGTCCCTTTCATTTTCTGCAGTTAGCACGGTGTCATTTGCCTATCGAATGTTGTTTATCATTTTTCCTCCAACCTTTTAATCCAGGGTATTCTTCCAGGTTTCTCGTGATGTTTTCGCTGTAAAGTGAAAACAGATCTGGTGACAAAAGACAACCCTGTCTGACCCCTCTTTTGATATTTTGGAAAGAGCTTATATCGTTTTCTATTCTCATTGCAGCTGTTTGTTCCCAATACATATTTCTGATTATTCGTAGATCTTTTCCATCAATATTGAGTCTTTCTAGTTGGTTGATCAATTCTTCATGTCTTACCCGATCGAAAGCCTTGGTATAATCAACAAAGCATAAATACAAATCCTTATTCATCTCTATTGACCTCTCTATGATAGTTCTTAGGATGTATATGGCATTAATAGTTCCTTTCCCTTCCACAAATCCACACTGTTCTTCTGTTATTTCTCTTTTGATTCTATTCCTTGTCCTCATCACAATCATTCTTAATAGACGTAGGGGAAGTTTCAACAGTTGGGGGGTAGACATAATGCTACCGATTTTGAAGAACAAGGTCTCCCATTAGAGCGCTGACGAAGATGGCGAGAACGCCATCGAAAGCTACGGAACTGTGAGTAGCGATTTTTACACTGTTGGGAGACCTTGTTCTTCAAAATCGGTAGCATTACATTCTTAATAGGACTTTTGTAACATGACTCATCAAACTGATTGTGCAATGGAGTTCGCATTCTATAGCCCCTGTTTTCTTTAGAAGTGCCATTTTCCATGATAAGCGTACCATCTTTCGATTTTAAGCAACCAGTTGTTACTCTACACATACAATACAAAAACAATAACAAAGAAGAAGAAGCAGAAGAAAAAGGCAAAAAAAGACAATAAACGGTAAGTGTTAAAAACAAACAAGGAAGGGGGACAACTGGGGAACTACTGAAGGAGGAGGTAGGCATATCAACTGAAAGACAACTGTGAACACTG
>JAPXFY010000019.1:70972860-71020360 GCA_030674185.1 Monoplex corrugatus
ATGTCTCTGGAGGTGTAGTTACCAATTATGCATCCGGCTGTTGCATTTTTAACACTCTAAAGTGATCGAAATGATGTATTGTTTATGGCAGGGATCCTGTACTGTGGCTCCATATTGGAAGACTGGTCTGTCAAGTGTTAAATACGCTGTTCTTTGGATCTTTCTGTAGTGACTTGCTGAAAAGTGCAGTTGTTCAGCATATAAAATGATGTATAAAAGTGGGATGATTTGGTCTAGTGTACTGGGGATATGAATGTTTTTGACATTGAATTGCATCCCCTGATTTGGACATTGTTTGTGAATACGTCAAAAGCAGAAGCTGTTGTTGTTTGTTGGTAGGTTACAGCATCCTTCATACAGTCAAAGAATAAACCTTACTTAAACCACAAACAGAATCGAAAATAGACAGACATCCGTCCATGTCAGTATCACCTAATCTCCGTTCGAAAAGTAAATTTAACCCTTTGACTCCCGCATCCTATCCACCAACTGCAAAAACTTAACCCCCTTATTCACCAGTTTCCTGCAGGAAGCTGGTGTATAGGTTGAGGGAGTTAAAGGGTTAAGGTTTTGCTTTGCTAGCATGGTTGACAATGCAGGAAGCTGGGGATAGGTTGAGGGAGTTAAAGGGTTAAGGTTTTGCTTTGCTAGCATGGTTGACAATGCAGGAAGCTGGTGGATAGGTTGAGGGAGTTAAAGGGTTAAGGTTTTGCTTTGCTGGCATGGTTGACAATGCAGGATGCTGGTGGATTGGGTGTGGGAGTCAAAGGGTTAACAGACGAAAAAGATTTTCAGTTTGTTTATTTCCTTAATGGACGTGTTTGATCGATATGAATACAATATGGACAATAGATGATCGTACCATATCAATATTTATCCTTTTATATCACGTGATAACCTGCATAAGCCTCCATCAGCCTTGGCGGACTATGTGAATTGTGTGGCTGGACAGACGTCTGTAGGACACAAACAACACAGTTCACATAGTCCTGACTTGTATTTGGTGTGTTCGTGACCATTCTTCTTCTCCTTTTGGTCGCCATCTTCATGGTCAGGCCACACATCTGGCGATGAATGTAGCCCGGTTTCTGGTGTGTGTGTGTGTGTGTGTGTGTGTGTGTGTGTGTGTGTGTGTGTGTGTGTGTGTGTGTGTGTGTGTGTGTGTGTGTGTGTGTGAGTGTGGTGGTCTTTGATTTAATGTCTATTCACTAAAGTGATTTTAGACAAAAAAAAAAAAAAAAAAAAAAAAGGGGGGGGGGGGGTGATAAGAGGAGTGAAGAGAATATTTGAAAATTGTCAATTTTGAACTTGAGAAAAGATGATGTGAGTGTGTGTGTGTGTGTGTGTGTGTGTGTGTGTGTGGTGTGTGTGTGTGTGTGTGTGTGTGTATGTGTGTGTATGTGTGTGTGTGTGTGTGTCTCTCTCTCTCTCTGTCTGTCTCTGTCTGTCTGTATGTCTGTCTCTGTCAGTCTGTCTCTGCCTGTCTGTCTGTTCCTAATTTCTGTCAACTGCCGTAGAACAGTCCAAAAGACCCTAGCAGAGCACAGTGTCAGTTATTGGATTCTTCAGAGGAAAGGTTCTGCGTTCCCAAAGCATCAGGTAATGTACAAAATGTAGTTTTGGGTTAGGGTATGGAAAACATAAGAAAGAAAGAAAGAAAGAAAGAAAAAAGAAAGAAAGAAAGAAAAAGTACTGTTGTTTAAATGTAAACGTTTCAAAAAAAAAAAAAAAAAAAAAAAAAAAAAACGAAACAAGAAAACAAACAAAAAACACCGACAAAATAAATCAAGATCTTATGAGCTTGTAGACCACCTGAAACAGCGCAATAAATCCCCAAAACAGCGCTTCCAATAGATCGAAACCCACAGATAAAATAAGACAGCAGCAGACATGTTCATGTACGTTGCAATCATTCTTTACGTCACACACCGCTGGCCACGTCCTCAGAACCAGAGATTCTTGACAGAGGATTTTTTTTTCGTCTGAGCATCGATAGAGCTTCATCAAAACTTGAAAAGCCACGGTTGAGAAGCGCTTTTCGATATGTGTATGTAAGAAATCCAAAACAAGTGCGACTGCCCACGTTCAAGCAAACAGGAGCCAGAAAAAAAAATCTACCAAAAAACACAACAACATACACACACACACACACACACACACACACACACACACACACACACACAATCAGAACGCATATTTAATACAACCTGACAAGACCAGGAGCAAATTTATCACGCGTAAACGTAATATCACAAACGAACAAACACCAAATACAAAAAAAAGAGAGAAAAAGACTAAAACTTCCTTGCTGCTTCGTCCACGTTTATACTTGACAAAAGACCAGTTGGCCGAAAATTTGTGCCCGTCTTCTCTGGTTGTATTGAATACGCGTTCTGGTTCTATTTGCATGTGTATGTGTGTACAACAGTTGATCAGTCCTAGCACCTAACTTTTCTCTTCAATATGTGTTTATAAGTTTCTTTAAGTTCAGCTTCTGTTCGTTCGTTCTTTGATTTAACGTCTTTTCACTATAAGTGATATTAGACGGGGGAGGAGGGGGGAGGGAAAAAAGTGATGAAAATAAAATGTAGAACGATAGTTGGACGGGTTGGATTTGGGCAGAGGGAAGACAGAAGAAAAAGACATTAGTAGGTGGGGGAACAGTAAAATGGAACGAGAACTTAACACTAACAATTAACTTCGATAACGTGAAGGGAAATTGTAACACTAAAACACAAACCGAATAAAGTTAAAGTAATGCATTAACAGGAGCTAGGACTGTGTACTAATGATTCTGAAATTAATGCTACCAATTTTGAAGAACAAGGTCTCCCAACAGTGTAAAAATCGCTACTCACAGTTCCGTAGCTTTCGATGGCGTTCTCGCCATCTTCGTCAGCGCTCTAATGCTGTCTGCGTGAATCTCTACTCAGATCTCGCGAACATGGGATGATTCTGAAATTCTAACTAACAAAGTTTGATCTGATGTAATTTTTTGGAAATGATTTTCAGAATACTTTTTCTTTTTTTTCATTTTTTTTTTCAGCTTCTGTCAGAAGTGGAAGATGCTCAAAAACCACAACTTGGTTATTCTGTGTTATAAATTATTCTGTTCGACCTCACACTGAGGCCACACCCCTGCACATCAATAGACACATTGAAGTAGAAAATCGGACGCAATTCATATTCATTTCTTTTGTCACAGCGTATTTACTATGTGAAACTCGGGACGCTCTTCCGTTTGGGAGCGCGTTGCTGCAGTGCACGCAATCCATTTTTGTCCTTTTTTTTTTTTTTAACCAAGACTTAAGAAAGGCAAGAAGGCTAATTGGCCTTGAGAGGAGGGACCTGGGAAATCAACCTATAAGGCTTTAGGGCCTATATGAAACAACTTTTGTTCTTGAACTTATATAAAAGGAACCAGAAGAACAAGAAAACCAATATAAGCGCGTGTCCAACAAAACAAAACAAAACAAGCGCAAATTTTCGGCCAACTACCTTTGTCAAGCACGAACGCACGGTCACATACAGATCACAGACACCAAACAATGGATAATAAAAACGGGACTAAAAACTTCCCTGCCCCTTGGGTTTTTGGATCTTGTTATATAGAAGGTTGATTTTTTTACCTTTTGACAATTTCTGTTTCAGACACAGTGTAAGACTCAGATGATCTAGAATATCAGGCACTGTGACACTGACGAAGCTTCACACTGAATAACAAAACTGGACGGATATCGAGGGTAATGGCCCGCAACACGGCCACAACACGAAAACATTCTGTACATTGTCAGAAGTTCCCGAGAAAGTGCCGTTTACACACCTTTCTCTAGAAGTACTGACTTCAGGCACCTTTTTTTTAAGGGGGGGGGGAGGGTGCGGGGGTTCCATGTGACCTTGACCTTGGTGCCTTCCCTTTCAAATATTCAGGCTCCTCACCGATCCACACCTGTGACGAAAATCTGGTAAAGATACATCCATGAAAAGCTTACAAACATCGTATCCGCGCATTTCTGTCAAAGAGACCGACAGACACACACACACAGACAGTTCTCTTTGGTCGATGTAAAATAATCCCCCCCCCCTCCGATGTGAAAATAACCTCCCTCACCTCCCGCCTCCTACACACAGGCGATCGAGGGGGAGATCATTCGAAACAAATTATTGAATGCTAAATCGTTGAGTTATTTCCCCTTCGGCGGCCTGCGTTTACAGGTGAGGATATTGTGCTTGGGATATTGTTTGCAGTTAGCCACACTGAACACTGTAAGCAGATAAAATCATAAGCAAATTCTAAATTCTCTTACGTATGATGTAATGCTTAACGGCTTTGCCGACATCCAGTTATGAAACAGGGAGACGCAGTGTTGCTAGATTTGTGTATGAACTATGATGATACTTCCTGGAGTTGGACACAGTGACCCAGACAAACTGCACGAGTCGTGATACTCGTATATGACGTGTTGTCATAATCACGATGATGCTAATAATAATATGATAATAATAATGTAGACTTGACTGAACAGCAATTTGTCATAAGAGTGATCTGTACCATCCAAACTAAACGCTGTAGGCTGCTTGTGTCTCAGCCTGTTAACAAATTAATTTATGTTTTAAAATTAATTATAATATGTACACGTCGCGCCAGGACTTGGGTTTTCGGTCACCGTTAGTTTCAGTTTCAGTTCAGCCATGACGTTACAGTCTGAGCAGATGATTCCATGACTGTGTTGGACTTCTCTGACTGGTAAATATCAAGGGTATGAATAATGAAGGAAATCTGAAACAAACAATCAGAACGAATCAGTACATGTATCCACAAATGCACTGATGAAAACACGTACACACTGGACGACTGGTGAAATTGAAACTTAACAGTAGTATAATTAATAGTATTTTTCCGTCTATTTATTTAATATTGATGAGTATTACCCATTTTTCAGCTGCCCATATACAACAGTTTACTTAGTAACATGCATTCCCTACAGGCATTTTGTAATTGTATCAGTAGATACAACTCTTTTACCTTCATGTGTATTATCACTACAGTTGTAAGTGAATGTAAGAGTCACTGTTCACATGTGAAGTTTTCAAACATTTGAATTACTTATTCTTTTGCTTACAGTTACAGATACTGAAACCAGGCCAAAATATACACAACAGTGATTAATCGGTAAAATTGATTAAACAGCAAGGACAAAGACTTCCACAAGATATCTAGATGACCGAATCATCACACTATGAATTATTCATGCATGCTGAAAATCTGCTGTTACCCCCAAAATGGTGCCAAAGCTTTGCATAATCACATGACCAATCTATTTTTGCAGTTAAAATTCTGTTGCTTTGGTGGTGACTGCATAACTTGGAGACCTTTGGGAAGGAACAGACATCTGTCTTAACCAACTGTTTAGGACGAGACAACTCCTGCAGGGCTGAATATCAAGATGGCGTGTGCAGAAGTTAAGGCTGAAAGTTAGTTTGTTGTTCACCTGCTTTTCTCAGTTGCTGTAGTTGCTTATGTACAGTACATCATTTGTTGTGCACAGACTTGGGCACCCTGACATCATTATCACACAGACTTGGGCACCCTGACATCATTATCACACAGTCTGGGGCACCCTGACATTATCACACAATCTGGGGCACCCTGACATCATTATCACACAATCTTCGGCACCCTGACATCATTATCACACAATCTGGGGCACCCTGACATCATTATCACACAGTCTGGGGCACACTGACATCATTATCACACAATCTTCGGCACCCTGACATCATTATCACACAGTCTGGGGCATCCTGACATCATTATCACACAATCTGGGGCACACTGACATCATTATCACATAATCTGGGGCATCCTGACATCATTATCACACAATCTGGGGCACCCTGACATCATTAATGACATTATCATACTAGTCTAGCAGACATTCAGACATTCTGATTCACTTTCAAATACATTATGATTTAGCATTAGACACTGCATATGAAGAGTGATTATTATTTAGTATCCATGTGTATAAAACTGCTAAGTCACAAAGTGACTGTTTATGAATTATGCAATATTGCCAGGTCAAATGAAAGCACATTATACTTATCATGGTTTACACTGAATCAATGATGTATTTTCATGTATAAATTGTTATTATTTAGTATTCATTTCTTTTTTGTCATAATGGATTTATCATGTGAAACTCAAACTGCTGTCCCCATAGAGATTGCATTGCCACAGTGCAGCGCCACAATGCAGTGCATCCCATTTGATTTTTTTTTCTGACCAAAATTTCAGAAAGGCAAGATGGGTAATTGGCCTTTAAGGAGAGGGACCTATCTCTTAAGGAGAGGGACCTATCTCTTAAGGAGAGGGGACCTATCTCTCCAATATATCATACCAGTACAGCCAGGCCAGTGCTCTGCTCTTCCAGATTTTCAACTGCTGGGGGATTTTCAGCATGCGCTGGCCAGAAGGCACACTGGTCCGACTCGTTTTTCATCCCCTTCTGAAGGACTGAATGTTCATTTTGCTTTTCCAGTCAAATGGATGAGAAAAGTCAGGCCTCAAGGGGAATCAAACCCTGGAACCTTGAGTCTTAGTTATTGGCAGGTCAGTGTGTTCTGGAACCATTTCTACCAGTTATTGGCATGTCAGTGTCTGATCCATTCTACCAGTTATTGGCAGGTGAGTGTCATGGAACCATTCTACCAGTTATTGGCAGGTCAATTCTGAGCTTTAGTTATTGGCAGGTAAAGTGTCTGAACCATTCTACCAGTTATTGGCAGGTCATGTCTGAACCATTCTACCAGTTATTGGCAGGTCAGTGTCTGAACCATTCTACCTGTTATTGGCAGGTCAGTGTCTGAACCATTCTACCAGTTATTGGCAGGTCAGTGTCTGAACCATTCTACCAGTTATTGGTAGGTCAGTGTCTGAACCATTCTACCAGTTATTGGCAAGGTCAGTGTCTGAACCATTCTACCAGTTATTGGCAGGTCAGTGTCTGAACCATTCTACCAGTTATTGGCAGGTCAGTGTCTGAACCATTCTGCCAGTTATTGGCAGGTCAGTGTCTGAACCATTCTACCACTATTCTCCCTAAGAATTGGAAACATATTTTGTATCCTTGCAAATTTACATCCTGAGTTATCTATGAACTGTATAATATAGTGTCTCACCTGTCTCACCTGTCGGCGTCACCGGGAACAGTGTTGGCCGCTGCACATGATGTCCTCACAAGTTGCCTCCAGCACTCTCGATCTTGGCTAAGTCTGACCACCTCCTGGAGTTTCTTGCCACTGATGTTTGTGATGTTTCTAGCAAGTGATGCAGGTGGCCGTCCTCTGTTTCTCTTTCCTTCCACTTTACCTTGGAGGACAGTGGACATCAAGTCTGTTCTCTCATTACGGATTGCGTGTCCAACATATTTCAGTTTCCTCCGTTGTATGAGTACTAGAAGCTTGCGTGTAGTACCCAACTCATTCAGTATGCTTTCATTTGAGCGCCTATCCGTCCATTTGACCCTCAGCAGTCTTCGGTAAAACCACAGCTCTGCTGCTTCCACTCGTCTTTCATCCTCTTTCTTCATTGTCCATGCCTCGCAGCCGTATAACATCACTGGCCAGACAAGACATTTTAAGAGTTTTATCTTAAGGTCTGCTGTTATGCTGTGGTCTTTCCAAATATTGTTCAGTTGAACCATACTGTTCTTGGCCATTCCAATTCTCATCTTTATGTCTTTTGAGCATGTTCCATCGTGTGTCTTGACTGATCCTAAATATCTAAAGTCCTTGACATTTTCTAGAGGGACTTGGTTTAGCATGATCTGGTCCTGTCTAGTGTTATATTTGCCTGCAACATGCATAACCTTTGTCTTCTTTGAATTTAAGTACAGCCCAGCTGCCTTTCCAACCCGGTCTACCCTGTACAGGATCCTCCTAGAGCCTGTAATGTTGTCTGCCAGTAATCCTGTGTCATCTGCGTAGCGTAAATTTGACAGGTTTCTACCACCAGTATTTACTCCCATGTCTTCTATGTCTGCTTCTCTCATGATATGTTCAGTGTATATGCTGAAGAGATGTGGAGACAGGATGCAACCTTGCCTTACCCCTTTAGTGATGTTAAAAAATTTGCAGTTTTGATTATTCCATCTGATTGTTGCTTTTTGATCATTATATAATGAAGCTATGAGGGAAACCAGATGTCTTGGAAAACCCATTTTGATCATGAAGTGGAAAAGACTTTGGTGAATCACGCTATCAAACGCTTTGCTGTAGTCAATGAAAACGATGAACATCTCTTGGTCTGTGTTTCTAATCTTTTCTATCAATATCTGGAGTACAAACAGCATATCTATTGTTCCCCTGTTTTTCCTATAGCCTGCCTGACAGTCGGATAGCTCTTCCTCTACTTTTGGCTTTAACCTGTTTAAAATTATTATCAGCAGTATTTTACTGGCATGACTGATCAGTGCAATTGTTCTATAATTGTTGCAGTCTTTGACATTTCCACTCTTATGTAACATGACAAATTCTTGGAGCTTCCAGTCTGTAGGCCACTGACAAGTCTTCCATATCTTGCAGCATAAGTGATGCATTACTTTGAGTCCACCATCACCTGAGTGTTTCAACAACTCTCCAGGAATGTTGTCAAGACCAGGAGACTTTCTGCATTTTAGATCTTTAATGGCAGATTCAACTTCGCTGAGCAGAGGTTCAGGTTCCGTATCTCCAGGGGTCAATTCCAAATTTGGCTCTAAATTATTTTCATGGCTGTCAGGCTTGCCAAAAAGTGATGTGCCATATTCGTTCCACCTATCCAAGACATCATCTGGTTCAGTCAGAGTGTGACCATCCTTGTTGTTGATGCATTGGTTTGTTGCTTTGAAATTTGTTTTTTTCACTTTTTTTATTTGTTTGAAGAGCTCCCTCGACTTCCTGTTTTCGTTGTGTTCATTGATTTTACTGCATTCTTGTGCCAGCCAATTTGCTTTGTCTCTTCTGACTTTACTTTTTATTTCCCTTTTCAGTGCTGAGTATTTTTCCCGCTCTCCTACTTTCGAGCTTGACTTTTCTTTTCTGCCAGATCTATCACTTCCTGACTTATGTAGGGCTTAGCTTTTTTCCTTTTCTCTTCTTTTCCTAGTTTTTCTTCAGAGATTTTGGTCAGTGTGTTTTTATGTCTGTCCAGATTTCATCAGGATATGAGTCATTTTCATCCCAAACTTCAAGTAACTTTAAAAAACGATTACTTGTTTCTATACTAAATTCTAACGCCAGCTCAGGGTTTTCTAATTTTGATATGTCGAACTTTGGCGTCGATTTGGTTTTAGGCTTCTTCAATATTTTCATTCTTAATTTGGTTGTCACAAGAATGTGATCCGTGTCGCAGTCTGTTCCAGGCTTTGTTTTTGCATTGAGGACAGTTGATTTCCAGGATCTGTCAATGATAATATAATCAATCTGATTACGACACCTGTCTCCTGGAGAGATCCATGTGTATCTTCTGCGCAGTGGTTGTTGGAAAAAAGTATTTGTGATGTTCATCTCATTTGCCTGACAAAACAGAGCCAGCATGTCACCTCTCTCATTTCGTTCTCCTAAACCATATGGTCCTATTCCACATTCTGTGTCAGCCCCCTCTCCAACTTTAGCGTTGAAGTCACCCATCACAATGCATATTTCCTTTTTGGGAATTTTGTCTCTGATAGTTTGGAGGTCATTGTAAAAATTTTCTATTTCTTCTTCTGAGCTAGTGGATGTTGGAGCATAAGCTTGAACTATGTTCAAAACAGCATATTTGGTATTTATTTTGACAGTGTAGTCAGATTAAAATATTTGTATGGACACATTGTCATGGTTGTCCACTATGTGAACAGTGATGTCAGTGGTGTTGACGATGTGAATGCAGCCCAAACATTGATGCCCATTCTCGTGCACATATGCACACACATCAACAATCCCACCTATTAGTGCGCACACACACCCTCTCAGTGACCACCAGTTACTGAACGTATTTTACTGTGTGTTTAGCCACAGCAACGGAAAAAGATATGGATACAGCAGAGGTGACCTGTCTGGTGGATGGACTGCAGATGCCAATGATAGGCAAAAAGCCCAAGAACGCCACTGTCTCTGTTAAGTTTTATGAAATGTATGTATGTTTTCTGTGACAGTTTATCATAGATGTACTCATCATTTTTCATGTACAGCATGTAGAAGTAAATATTTTATTCTAACAGTTTAGTTTCGTATTATAGAATTTGTGTCGTTGAGGTTTCGTGGAATTTCATGTCTGTCTATGCCCTGGGAGGTGGAAACAGGACAAAGCAGGGCATTGCTGGGTCTGGGTGAAGTACAGTGTGGCTTTATCTCATTGAAGTGCTATGCTAGCCATGAAGGCCAGGAAATTTTACACCTTCTTAAGCAGGAAATTTGGAATTACCGATACTAGAGAGTGAAGTTGAAAAGATCTTCAGAATAAATCCCTTTCATGAAAGGAAAAAGGAAACGTACAGGACTATGGAAAGTACAGGGCGGTATCACTGTTTAGTTAGGACTATGGAAAGTACAGGGTGGTATCACTGTTTAGTTAGACTGGAAAGTACAGGGTGGTATCACTGTTTAGTTAGACTGGAAAGTACAGGGTGGTATCACTGTTTAGTTAGACAGGACTATGGAAAGTACAGGGCGGTATCACTGTTTAGTCAAACAGGACTATGGAAAGTACAGGGTGGTATCACTGTTTAGTTAGGACTATGGAAAGTACAGGGCGGTATCACTGTTTAGTCAGACAGGACTATGGAAAGTACAGGGCGGTATCCCTGTTTAGTCAGACTGGAAAGTACAGGGTGGTATCACTGTTTAGTTAGACAGGACTATGGAAAGTACAGGGCGGTATCACTGTTTAGTCAGACAGGTCTATGGAAAGTACAGGGGGGTATCCCTGTTTAGTCAGACAGGACTATGGAAAGTACAGGGGGGTATCACTGTTTAGTCAGACAGGACTATGGAAAGTACAGGGCGGTATCCCTGTTTAGTCAGACTGGAAAGTACAGGGTGGTATCACTGTTAAGTCAGACAGGACTATGGAAAGTACAGGGCGGTATCCCTGTTTAGTCAGACTGGAAAGTACAGGGTGGTATCACTGTTAAGTCAGACAGGACTATGGAAAGTACAGGGCGGTATCACTGTTTAGTCAGACAGGACTATGGAAAGTACAGGGTGGTATCACTGTTTAGTCAGACAGGACTATGGAAAGTACAGGGCGGTATCACTGTTTAGTCAGACAGGACTATGGAAAGTACAGGGGGGTATCCCTGTTTAGTCAGACAGGACTATGGAAAGTACAGGGGGGTATCACTGTTTAGTCAGACAGGACTATGGAAAGTACAGGGCGGTATCCCTGTTTAGTCAGACTGGAAAGTACAGGGTGGTATCACTGTTTAGTCAGACAGAACTATGGAAAGTACAGGGTGGTATCACTGTTTAGTCAGACAGGACTGTGGAAAGTACAGGGGGGTATCACTGTTTAGTCAGACAGAACTATGGAAAGTACAGGGTGGTATCACTGTTTAGTCAGACAGAACTATGGAAAGTACAAGGGGGTATCACTGTTTAGTCAGACAGGACTATGGAAAGTACAGGGCGGTATCCCTGTTTAGTCAGACAGGACTATGGAAAGTACAGGGTGGTATCACTGTTAAGTCAGACAGAACTATGGAAAGTACAGGGTGGTATCACTGTTAAGTCAGACAGGACTATGGAAAGTACAGGGTGGTATCACTGTTAAGTCAGACAGAACTATGGAAAGTACAGGGTGGTATCACTGTTAAGTCAGACAGAACTATGGAAAGTACAGGGTGGTATCACTGTTTAGTCAGACAGGACTATGGAAAGTACAGGGGGTATCCCTGTTTAGTCAGACAGGACTATGGAAAGTACAGTGGGGTATCACTGTTTAGTCAGACAGGACTATGGAAAGTACAGGGCAGTATCCCTGTTTAGTCAGACTGGAAAGTACAGGGTGGTATCACTGTTAAGTCAGACAGGACTATGGAAAGTACAGGGCGGTATCCCTGTTTAGTCAGACTGGAAAGTACAGGGTGGTATCACTGTTTAGTCAGACAGGACTATGGAAAGTACAGGGTGGTATCACTGTTTAGTTAGACAGGACTATGGAAAGTACAGGGCGGTATCACTGTTTAGTCAGACAGGACTATGGAAAGTACAGGGTGGTATCACTGTTAAGTCAGACAGAACTATGGAAAGTACAGGGTGGTATCACTGTTTAGTCAGACAGGACTATGGAAAGTACAGGGGGGTATCCCTGTTTAGTCAGACAGGACTATGGAAAGTACAGGGGGTATCACTGTTTAGTCAGACAGGACTATGGAAAGTACAGGGCGGTATCCCTGTTTAGTCAGACTGGAAAGTACAGGGTGGTATCACTGTTTAGTCAGACAGAACTATGGAAAGTACAGGGTGGTATCACTGTTAAGTCAGACAGGACTGTGGAAAGTACAGGGGGTATCACTGTTTAGTCAGACAGAACTATGGAAAGTACAGGGTGGTATCACTGTTTAGTCAGACAGAACTATGGAAAGTACAGGGTGGTATCACTGTTTAGTCAGACAGGACTGTGGAAAGTACAGGGGGGTATCACTGTTTAGTCAGACAGGACTATGGAAAGTACAGGGTGGTATCACTGTTTAGTCAGACAGAACTATGGAAAGTACAGGGGGTATCACTGTTTAGTCAGACAGAACTATGGAAAGTACAGGGCGGTATCCCTGTTGTAAGGATGCGAGACAGGGTATCTAATGGAAATGAAGTACAGGGTGGTATCACTGTTAAGTCAGAGATCAGGATCAGTGGATACTATAGGAAATGAACAGTAGGTGGTATCACTGTTAAGTCGACGATAGGAAAGTACAGGTGGTATCACTTATGTCGACAGAAGAAGTACAGGGTGGTATCACTGTTAAGTCAGACAGAACTATGGAAAGTACAGGGTGGTATCACTGTTAAGTCAGACAGAACTATGGAAAGTACAGGGTGGTATCACTGTTAAGTGCAAGATCAGGGTATACTTGAGGAATATGGTACAGGGTGGTATCACTGTTTAGTTCAGACAGAAGCTATGGAAAGTACAGGGTGTATCCCTGTTTATAGTCAGACAGAAATCATATGTTAGTAACAGGATAGCGAGAAGGGGGTATCACTGTTAGTCAGACAGGACTATGGAAAGTACAGGGCGGTATCCCTGTTTAGTCAGACTGGAAAGTACAGGGTGGTATCACTGTTTAAGTCAGACAGGACTATGGAAAGTACAGGGTCGGTATCCCTGTTTAGTCAGACTGGACAAGAAATCAGGGTGGTATCACTGTTTAGTCAGACAGGACTATGGAAAGTACAGGGTTGTTTGTAATCAGACTGAAGTAGGTATATGTAGTCAGACAGGACTATGGAAAGTACAAGGGGGTATCACTGTTTAGTCAGACAGGACTTGGAAAGTACAGGGCGGTATCACTGTTTAGTCAGACAGGACTATGGAAAGTACAGGGGGTATCCCTGTTTAGTCAGACGGACTATGGAAAGTACAGGGGGTATCACTGTTTAGTCAGACAGGACTATGGAAAGTACAGGGTGGTATCACTGTTTAGTCAGACTGGACTATGGAAAGTACAGGGGGTATCACTGTTTAGTCAGACAGACTATGGAAAGTACAGGGTGGTATCACTGTTTAGTCAGACAGGACTTGGAAAGTACAGGGGGTATCACTGTTTAGTCAGACAGGAACTATGGAAAGTACAGGGTGGTATCACTGTTTAGTCAGACAGGACTATGGAAAGTACAGGGGGTATCACTGTTTAGTCAGACAGGACTATGGAAAGTACAGGGCGGTATCCCTGTTTAGTCAGACAGGACTATGGAAAGTACAGGGTGGTATCACTGTTAAGTCAGACAGAACTATGGAAAGTACAGGGTGGTATCACTGTTAAGTCAGACAGGACTATGGAAAGTACAGGGTGGTATCACTGTTAAGTCAGACAGGACTATGGAAAGTACAGGGTGGTATCACTGTTAAGTCAGACAGAACTATGGAAAGTACAGGGTGGTATCACTGTTAAGTCAGACAGAACTATGGAAAGTACAGGGTGGTATCCCTGTTTAGTCAGACAGGACTATGGAAAGTACAGGGGTGTATCCCTGTTAAGTTAAAGGGGTAAAATGTGAGCAAACATTTTGGAGCAAAGGACAAAGCCTGTTGTGTAGGAATCCAACTAAGCAAGGTCCAGATTCGGTTCAGAAGAGGAAGAGGATGTACAGATGTGGTCTTGTCTTTCTTATCTGTAATCTGTGTGTGCGTGTGTGTGTGTGTGTGTGTGTGTGTGTGTGCGTGTGTGTGTGTGTGTGTGTGTGTGTGTGTGTGTGTGCGTGTGGTGTGTGTGTGTGTGTGTGTGTGTGTGTGTGTGTGTGTGTGTGTGTGTGTGTGTGTGTGTAATGAGTGAATGTTTGAGTGTGTCTGCTTATGCATGATGGTCATATGTATGTGTGTGTGTGTGTGTGTGTGTGTGTGTGTGTGTGTGTGTGTGTGTGTGTGTGTGTGTGTGTGTGTGTGTGTGTGTGTGTGTGTGTAAGTAAGAGAGAGATGTATTCAGTGGTGTTTACGTTCTCACCTCCTTCCCCTGCTTTTTCATCATTGCAAGAGTTGTTGACATATGAAGTATATATTTTATTATAAATCATTTTCATTGCTTCTTTAACATTGTATATCATATAGTTAATCTGTTTTTATCATAGCACCAGGGTCAACTTGTAAAATTTGTTTTATGTGTGTCTTTGCCTCTGTCATTCATGCTTTTGTGAAGCGCTTAGATTTGTCATCAGATGAGCTGCTGTACAAGTAGTCATCATTATTGTCATCAGCTTAATGACGCTACCTCTTGTCTGTGTGACATGCAGGGGGTTTGACTTGGAGGCGAAAGTTAAAGGCAAAACCAGGGAGACCATCGTCAGAAAAGTGATCAAGAAATTGCCTGGACCCATCGTACCAGACAAGTGTACATGGAAAGTGAGTATGCAGGCTATTCCACTCTCTCTAGCTTCAGTTACTATGCACTGGAGCCATGACAACGTAATGCTTAATTCTTTCACGATGGCCAGTGTGCACTGCCGCAAGTTCCCTGGGCCGTCGACGTTTGTTTTCTTCCCTGCTGATGCACCATTTTTACTGCCTTTCTATTATATTTTACAGCTACAGCGTTCAAGAAGATGAAGAGCATTCTTACCAACAAATGCCTATCGATTAATATCAGGAAGAGAGTTCTTGAATGTTATATAGAACTGATACTGTTATACGGTTGTGAGGCGTGGACAGTCAACAGGCAAAGTCAGAACAAGATTGAGGCTGCCGAGATGTGGTTGAGAGTTCCATGGACAGCAAAGAAAACAAATGAGACAGTCTTGATGGAGGCAGACACAAGAAGATCATTATAAGGAAGATTAGGAAGACAGGCAAAATTTATAGGCCATTTTATGAGGAAAGGGGAACTTCAGCACCAGGTCACAACAGGAAAGCTGGAGGGAAAGAGAGTGCCAGGTAGACCCAGAGAAAAAATATTAAGACGGACTGGCAGAGTGGTTGAAGACAGAGAGGGTGGAAGAGATGCTTGCAGCAACAAGGGACAGATGCAAATGGAGGGCCATGATTGCCAACGCCATGTGGCAAGGCACTTGATGATGATGATGATGATGACTAAAGAATGATGAATGGTGAAGTATCTGATATTACCAGAAAGCTCAAAACATGATCTTTGCGGACATACTATTTTCAAATAAGAATTTCCAATGCTTATACGCACTGTTACAACAAGAACAACGTAGGTCACAGAGTATAAACCAGACGCATGCTCACATCTCAGGAGTAACTGTACTGTGCTGAAGTGTAGAGGAACCTTTGAAACCTCTCTCTCTCTCTCTCACACACACACACACACACACACACACACACACACACACACACACACACACACACACACACACACACACACTCGCATACACACACACACATACATATAAGTAAGAGAGAGAGAGAGAGAGAGAGAGAGAGAGAGGAGCGCAGTCAACTTAGATGGTAAAGTTTATAATAACTCGTGAATTCCCACACCTAGTACCTAGCAGACAGTTTTATCAGGAAGATACTGCAGACCTAACACATAGCATTGGAATTTCCTGGTCAGGGGGGTCACTTTATTCTGTTATCAGTCAGAACATCAAGTGTAAAGCTACACCAGCTAAACAGACTCTGTCCCTTAGCTAAAACATTTTGTTAAACAGTAGTGGAAGTTGTTCCCGATATTCTTTACAATGAAAGCTGCCAGAATTTTTAAAAACTTGACCGGCACTATATGGCCGGTCCGTCCGTAGGGAACAGATGCCTTACCAGCACCAGGAGTACAGTCTGTCCGAAGGGAATTTTTAGCACCAGCTCCCGGTGGCTGGTCCGTTGCAAAAAGGTTAATGAGTTGCAGAATGGCGGGGAAGTAAAACTCCTGCCTTCCAATCTGTCTGAAAATGTTAGTGCGTATGGCATCATGTCCTGCTCAGCTGTGAATGGGTGCCTGGCCCTATTCAGGATTGAAGAAGGTAGACCAGCAAAGGAGAGGAGATGGTTGTACCTTTTGTAATACTGAGCCTGAGACAAGTTAAGGTCTCTATCACCTGGCTCCTCAATGACCTTGGGTTATGGGACAGCCTTTGCTAACCTTACTGTAACTTGTATGATACGTGATACTGGCATTAGATCTGCACAAGTCTTTTGCATAACTGGTGATTGTTTGCATAATTGTATTTGATGGTGATGTTTTGAGAATATGGTTATTCAGACTATGCAATGTGAATGGTTTCTGTATGCAGTAAAACTTGTATTGTATCTATTGGGTTTTGTGTATGCAGTAGGCCTACCTGCTTTTTTTGTATTTTGCTCTGTATTGTATTTCATTGTATTGTATTATATTTCATTGTAGTGTACTTTGTACTGATCTCTGTCATAAGTATACATGAAATTCTTCTTTGTCTTCTGCAGGAGGGTTTGCTATTACATTTTAACACCACTAAACATGATTTAGATCTGTAATGACCAACATCCTCAAAATGTGTCAAGGCATGATGTCTCATTTAAAACAACCTTAGAGATTTGGTGCCAAAAGTTTTTTTTTTTTTTTTCCTGAAGACACCAAGGAGTTCCTAACATAAACAAGTCTATGAATAAAACAAAACACAGCAACAACAACAACAAAAAACCAAAACAAAATGAAAAACAAAACAAAACCAGTTTTAAAAGGAATGTGATATGTGTTTGCTTTTTTGTTTCAGTTTTGTTTTTGTCAAGTTTGATTTGAAATCATCGAATGCAATACCTCCTGAACTAGGGAAAAGATAATTGTAAACTTCCCAGAGAAAAGTCTGTTCATGTTCGTCTGTCTCTGTTTCAGTCATTGTACTTAAAATCAGACTTGAAGAGATATGCCAGTATTCTCTCAGATTCTTTATATTTGCACATATTTCTTGGACATGCTTATTATTCCTGACAAACAACTTACGAGGAGGTTGAAACCAGTGGCCGACGATCTACCTTGGATTTGTGGTGAGAGATCCTTCATCTATTTTATTGGCAAGGCCAGGAAACAAATCATTCTTTGATGTTCATCCTTTCTGTTTTTGTTTTGTTGTTTTTGTTTTGTGTTTTTGTTTTTCTGTTTTTGTTGTTGTTGTGCCAACACCCCTGCCCCATCCCCCAAGTGTTTGAGGCGGTCACCCATCCAGATACTCACCAAACCATGTTGCTTAATTGACTTTGGTGATTTGATGACGAGTAGTGTTTTCATTGTGGCAGGCCCTTGGTATGTGTTCTGTACTGTTTTCAGGCGGAGACTGGGAAAGTTGTCATCACGTTGGCTAAGGTACACCAAGAGTCCTGGGTTGTGCAGATGTCACAGAGAGGTCTGGAACAAGAGGAGACTGACGATTAGGATGAATACTAGGGTGCTTACGAGACATCAGGAACTGCAAATCGATGAAGAGGATGGATAAGCCAATTATTATAAGATGCATGGAACAATAGAAGGTGAAGAAAATGAATATAGCAATTGTAATAAAACATTTTGAACAAAGACGAATGTAGGGGTAAGGATTCCCCCCCCCCCCCCCCCCACCTCAAAAAAAAAAAAAAAAAAAAAAAGAAAAGGACAAGTGTAATAATACCACCTAGAACAGAAGAAAATGGAAAAGATAAACTAAACAGCTGTCACTCACTCACGCATGCACGCACGCACACATGCACGCACGCACACACACATGAGAGAAAAGAGGACAAATAAATTGATATTAAAAAGTAGACAACCTGACTCAAAAAGAAGTCACAAAATGTGTTGTTCTCTCTGATATGCCCTTGATCATCAGTGTCTCTCCAGAACATTTCTGGAATAATCTTGTTGGCTAGTATTTTTAACTTCGGGTATAATTTTAAACTTTTTAAAGAAATATCACGTTTTTGTCTTTTTTCCTGTTATGTCATAGCATGCCTGTGATTCTAACAAATGTTGAAATTTTAGTTTAGTGAACAGTAGATTTCTGATTAAAGTATTTAAAAATCAAAAATCTGAGCAGGCTTAAAAGTTAGTTTTGGTCATCTCTCTGTTTATTGCATTGTTTGGCGAAAAAAAAAAAAAAGTAGAGATTTCAGCATATCTGTGATTGCTTAAAATGAATATATTTTATTGAAAACTAATGGTATTTTGAAGCTGGATTTTGTCATGAAAGATGGTCAGAAAAGTGGTAAATGAGAAAGTTTGTTTTATTGATCAATTTATTTTAAAATGTTGTTGATCTGCTTATTATATATGTTGAAAAATTGGGAACATTTGAGATATTGTCCGAGGCAACTTGGTGTTTTAGTTTTCTTTGTTTTATTTTTAATGATATTAAAATCTTAAAGCTTTCATGCAGTTAGAGTTTTATTGAGAATATTTAAGAATTACAGCTAAGTTGAACAGACTTTTTTGATTGATTGTTGAATTATTATTTGTTTGTTGGAAAACTGTGGAGATTAGATGTCGTTGTTTAGATTGATTGTGTTCTCCAATTTCCACCCCATACTATCTGTTTCTAGGGTTATTATTTCAAAACACATTCTGTATTTCAGTTCTAGAATGCATCCCCCATTCCATTACATGCTATGGATCCACTTTTTGATGTGGAGTTGTCTGTTTCCATGTGGTGTACTTTATGATCAGTCGTCTCCTTCCCTTGACATTTCTGCTTCTTTCCCACAACAAATTTGTCAAAGTATTAACCCATTGACTCCCGCACCATATCCACCAACTACAAAAACTTAACCCTTTGATTCCCTCACCATATCCTCCAGCTTCCTGCAGGAAGTTGGTGGATATGGTGAGGGAATCAAAGGGTTAAGTTTTTGCTTTGCTGGCATCGTTGGCAATGCAGGATGCAGGTGGACAGGGTGCAGGAGTTAAAGAGTTCAGATGTCGAAGTAGTATTTCAATTGTTGATTAATGTTTCTGTTGTTGTGCATCCCTGAAATGGTATATTGAGGTCAGTGTTTATTTAATACAGGTGTTTTCTGGATTGGGCTTGTGCTCTTTGTTTTTTGTTTCTGACACATGCAGAATGTTTAGCTTGTAACATTTTTAGAGTGGTGATTAACTCTGTATTAGAGCTTGTAACATTTTTAGTATGGTGATTAACTCTGTATTGGAGCTGTGGACTCAGGTTGTGATCTCTTGTTCATTTCCAGCCTCCTGCATTAAAACTGGACTAGTTACTGCCCATCTTAATGCTCCCATCAGTCTGGTGGTACCACCATAGTATTTCATAGGTCCTGTAGTTTTTTTTTCCTAGGTGGGGGGTGGGTGGAAAGGGGGGGGGGTATAGGCTTAAGGAGTCTGCCATATAACATGGCAGAGTGGATGTAACTTAAATGTGGAATTGTCAGAGTGTGATGAATCCTTTTTGAATAAACTCCAAGTTCCAATTTGAATCATGAATTTCCAAATGTGCTTTGGCTTTCAGATATTTTGACATTTATTTAAAAACTGCAGTCATGTTTGTTGTTACTGATAAAGCGAGCATTTCTATACCAGTATGTTTTAATATTTAATTTAGGTCTAACGAATCCTTGATAATTTCTCAAATTAATAATAATAATAATAATAATGTTTATTTGTATAGCGCATATTCCATATAAAAACATGCTCACCAGCGCTTTACATTTCGCAAGAAAGGCAAAAGGTGATAAAAAATGTTCACAATTACATACACAATAAGATAACAACAAACATTAAAGCTATACAAGTAAGAAGACACATAAGAAACCACAGAATTTTTAAAATTTAAACACTGACTTATGTAATGAAGAAAGATTAACAGATTTTTCATATGAATAAAGAGGCATACTGTGTTTATATATTGCTGCGTGTGTGTGCTTGCGTACGTGTGTGTGTACATGTGTGTGTGCGTGCGTGTGCGTTGCTGTGCGCGTGTGTTTGTAAGAATGTGTGTGTGTGTGTGAGAGAGAGAGAGAGTGTGTGTGTGTGTGTGAAATTGAACTGTTCAAGTCCACAAAACATTAACAGTTATTCATAAATTAAACATTGTTCCATGTTTTTAAGATTTATTTAATGTTAACAATATAAAAAATAATCCAGCTTAAATCTGAAAGTTTTAAAGGTCAGTATGATACAGAAAGGTTGAAAGCATTTACTGCCAGTTATTGCCAGATTGAATACCAATGATCCTTAGCAGTGACTGTTTAATGACTGCTTTGTTGTGGCTGTTTTGAATGCAGAAGGGTTAAAACCGTCATGTGTAATTATTCTGTCTTTGATGCTACTTCTGATCATCTTTTGGTCTCTTACTTTTCTCTTATGATTGATAACATTTATCAGCATGAATTCGTTGCTGTTTGGAGTAATAATGAAATGATCTCCCTTTGTTATTACAGTTATACTTCAGCCTTGTTCAGTGGTAATTATTGGTAATTATTCTGCCTTCTCACCTGTCTCACCTGTCGGCGTCACCGGGAACAGTGTTGGCCGCTGCACATGATGTCCTCACAAGTTGCCTCCAGCACTCTCGATCTTGGCTAAGTCTGACCACCTCCTGGAGTTTCTTGCCACTGATGTTTGTGATGTTTCTAGCAAGTGATGCAGGTGGCCGTCCTCTGTTTCTCTTTCCTTCCACTTTACCTTGGAGGACAGTGGACATCAAGTCTGTTCTCTCATTACGGATTGCGTGTCCAACATATTTCAGTTTCCTCCGTTGTATGAGTACTAGAAGCTTGCGTGTAGTACCCAACTCATTCAGTATGCTTTCATTTGAGCGCCTATCCGTCCATTTGACCCTCAGCAGTCTTCGGTAAAACCACAGCTCTGCTGCTTCCACTCGTCTTTCATCCTCTTTCATTCTGCCTTATTTGATGATAATTAACTGAAATCATGCTACTAACTGCTGAAAGTAGTGATAATGATCTGAAGTTTGAAAGTAATCAACCGAAATAATGTTAGTATCTGCTGCTTACTGTAGTAATGATTTAAAGTTACAGTAGAAATAGTATCCCCACCTTCTGGAAATTCTGTACTTGAAATGTCCCCTTTTCTGTCACTGTCTTTATTTCCATCTTATTCCTTTGCTTTCTGTCATTTCTTCCTATCATTTTCTGTCTTGCTGGTCCATTCACCTGTATGTGTTTGATAAAGTCTTACGTACGTTCTGTTAGGATTGATGATTTGGTGCATGTATTAAGTACATTTTTGGCTGTAGGGAAATGAGATGTGCGGAAGCAATTTGAGATAATCTGGGCCTGTTTTTATATTTGCTTTAGTGTCTTTAGGTATGTTAACTTTGTATTCAGGTGTATTTTTAAATCCTCCTCTGCGTGATAAATTGGACAGTGATCAACGCCAGGGGCATATCTTTAGATTATGTGCGCAAATGCATCAGATATGTGTGTTTAATTTTCTTTTCCCTTTTTCCTGTTAAGTTTTGTTTGTGTATTGAAATGATTACAACACTGATATGGCTGGATGTAATTCGCTGGGCTTTAAACAAAAATAACAATAACTGAAATAACATTTACGTTACATTTCTTGATCTGAAGTTTGATAGTGATTAACTGAAATCGTTAGTTCCTGCTGCTTGTAGTGATAATGATCTGACCCTGTGTTTTTTGTCTTTTGGCTAGTCATTTTTTTTTTTAACCAAAGATCTATTGTAATTACTTGTAAAAGTTTTCACCGCTTCTAGTCACTGGGATTTAATTTTTCTAAGCGCATTTTTCTTTGTGCAAGAAATTAGTGTCACATTTTATGTCCACCATTTACATCAAGTAAATGATAATGTGAAACTATTTCTTTGTACTGTAAATATTTTGCCTGTTATATTTTAGTTTGTTTCATGTCACTTGTCACACACAACACACGTGTATACATACATACACACACATACGCACACACACACACACACACACACACACACATACGCGCACAACACACACACACACACACACACACACACACACACACGTACACACACATACACACACACACACACACGCACACACACACCACACACACGTGTACACACACACACACACGTGTACACACGCACACACACACACACACACACATACACACACACACATATACACATACACACACACACATATACACACACACACACACACACACACACACATATACACACACAGACACATATACACACGTACACACACACACACACACAAGAAAAACAAGTTGGGCAGTGTCCAGATACAGGACTGGCAGCAACACATTCACAGACCCCTGACCTTGTTTCTAATCTAAATCTGATGCACAATCAAAAGTTTTTTTTTAAACAATGTAATGGGATTACATTATATTCCATCATCATCACCATTGCCTGTGAAAGGGTTAACAAACAATGATTACATCTCGCCATTATCAATCCAGTGAAAGGATGACCAGAAGAGGAACACATCTTTCTCTAGTATTGACTACGTTGCACTCAAAGTGACATCTTTCTCTAGCATTTAAGTATTGACTACATGGCACTCAAAGTGACATCTTTCTCTAGCATTTAAGTATTGATTACATGGCACTCAAAGTGACACCTTTATCTAGTATTGACTACATGGCACTCAAAGTGACATCTTTCTCTAGTATTGACTGCATGGCACTCAAAGTGACATCTTTCTCTAGCATTGACTACATGGCACTCAAAGTGCCATCTTTCTCTAGCATTTAAGTATTGACTACGTTGCACTCAAAGTGACATCTTTCTCTAGCATTTAAGTATTGACTACATGGCACTCAAAGTGACATCTTTCTCTAGCATTTAAGTATTGACTACATGGCACTCAAAGTGACATCTTTCTCTAGTATTTAAGTATTGACTACATGCCACTCAAAGTGACATCTTTCTCTAGTATTTAAGTATTGACTACATGGCACTCAAAGTGACATCTTTCTCTAGTATTGACTACATGCACTCAAAGTGACATTTTCCTCTAGCATTTAAGTATTGACTACATTGCACTCAAAGTGACATCTTTTTCTAGTATTGACTACATGGCACTCAAAGTGACATCTTTCTCTAGCATTTAAGTATTGACTATGTTGCACTCAAAGTGACATCTTTCTCTAGCATTTAAGTATTGACTACATGGCACTCAAAGTGATATCTTTCTCTAGCATTTAAGTATCGACTACATGGCACTCAAAGTGACATCTTTCTCTAGCATTTAAGTATTGACTACATGGCACTCAAAGTGATATCTTTCTCTAGTATTGACTACATTGCACTCAAAGTGACATCTTTCTCTAGCATTTAAGTATTTACATGGCACTCAAAGTGACATCTTTCTCTAGCATTTAAGTATTGACTACGTTGCACTCAAAGTGACATCTTTCTTACTATTGACTACATGGCACTCAAAGTGACATCTTTCTCTAGTATTTAAGTATCGACTACATGGCACTCAAAGTGACATCTTTCTCTAGCATTTAAGTATTGACTACGTTGCACTCAAAGTGACATCTTTCTCTAGCATTTAAGTATTTACGTTGCACTCAAAGTGACATCTTTCTCTAGCATTTAAGTATTGATTACGTTGCACTCAAAGTGACATCTTTCTCTAGCATTTAAGTATTGACTACATGGCACTCAAGTGACATCTTTCTGTAGCATTTAAGTATTGACTACATGCCACTCAAAGTGACATCTTTCTCTAGTATTGACTACGTGGCACTCAAAGTGACATCTTTCTCTAGCATTTAAGTATTGACTACGTGCCACTCAAAGTGACATCTTTCTGTAGCATTTAAGTATTGACTACATGGCACTCAAAGTGACATCTTTCTCTAGTATTTAAGTATTGACTACATTGCACTCAAAGTGACATCTTTCTCTAGCATTTAAGTATTGACTACATGGCACTCAAAGTGACATCTTTCTCTAGCATTTAAGTATTGACTACATTGTACTCAAAGTGACATCTTTCTCTAGTATTTAAGTATCGGACTACATTGCACTCAAAGTGACATCTTTCTCTACTATTGACTACATTGCACTCAAAGTGACATCTTTCTCTAGCATTTAAGTATTGACTACATGGCACTCAAAGTGATATCTTTCTCTTCTATTGACTACATTGCACTCAAAGTGACAGTATTTTTATTCACAATCATGTAAACTCATATTTGGAAGCCTTTGTGTAAACAGTATTTGTGTTATCAGTCTTGCAAGTTTTGATATATTTGATAAAATGGCTGTTGGTAAGTTTTCTATATGCATCATTGTTTCTGAGCTGTTTGTCTGTCTGTCTGTGTGTGCATACACACATGCCGTCTCTCTCTCTCCCTGTCTCTTTCTCTGTCTCCTTCCCTCTCTCTCTCTTGTCTCAAACTTATACACGCACACACACACACACACACACACACACACACACACACACACACACACACACACACACACACACACACACACACACACACTGGTTTTCAGTTTACTGCTTGCTATTCTGACATGATTTTATATGTGAGGATGTAATGTAATGCACGTCGCTTTAATTATGAAGACTTGTTAAGTGTTATCACTCTGTAGTTGTTGGGATTTAAGGATCCCCTTTTTTAAATAAGGTATATTGACGTCTGTTTTCCTTTCATCTGAATATGGACTTATGTGTAGTATTGTTTTGAACAGTTTTTTGACTGTCGAAAAAGTTGATGAAAGACTTGCTTTTATGATTTCATTCATAATTCTGTCATTATGTGGAGATTTTTTTTTTAAAGATGTTTTGAAGCTTTCCAGATTTCTGTTCACATGATGGGGAAGTCGAGATAAGAAAAATTATGTGAGAGGTCTGAGCTAATTACATTTTTATCTTCTTCAAATTTTAAAGCAGTGTTTTGCTCAACTGTTGTGTTTCTATGGATGAGCTTTCCAAGGTGTTTCATTCATTTTGTTGAGCTTCTGACGGTGTATTTTTAACGTTGTGGGTCATCTGATTAATGGTTAATTTTGATGTATTCCAGACATTTTCTGGGTCTTTAGACTAGTACATGGGCATCACTGTGGTTAGCTGCTAGATTTTGTGTGTATATTTTATATTTTTTCAGCAGTTTAGTGTAGCCTACATTTTCTACTTGAAAATATTTTATTTTTTGATTTTTGTTTTGTTTTGTTTACTGATTCTGTTCCATAGTGATTTAAGGTCCTATTTTTGAACACCGCATTTTTGATCAAATTGTTTCTGACAAGTTGTCTTTTTTTCATGCCTTTTTTTTTATTCGATCTATGGCATAAAACTAGTTTTGATACTTTCGTTAACACAAGTATAAATTTTCTAATAGTTTCATTGATCTGTTCATTTGTTTTGGACACAGCTTTCTAACTGAGCTGTGGTGTTAAGCTCGTTTCAATGATTTTCTTAATATTAGTATGATTTTTTTTTGGACAGTTTGGTTGATCTGTTTTGTTTGTTTTGTTTTGTTTTGGGGATGGATGTGTTTTCAGGTTCAGATCCTTTCATTTGTGTGTGTGTGTGTGTGTGTGTGTGTGTGTGTGTGTGTGTGTGTGTGTGTGTGTGTGTGTGTGTGTGTGTGTGTGTGTGTGTGGTGTGTGTGTGTGTGTGTGTGTTGTGTATGTGTGTATATATATAATCTGTGTGTGTGTGTGTGTGTGTGTGTGTGTGTGTGTGTGTGTGTGTGTGTGTGTGTGGTGTCTTAGTGGGCAGGGATGGTTTTACACCAAAACTGAAAGTCGTTTTCACACTTCAACATTTTTTTAAGAAGCATGCTATGTTTCATTGCACAGTCATATTTCAGAATGTATTATTATGATAAACTGTTAAATACTACAACTGGTATGCCGTTTTCACTGGTTGTCTAGTTGAATACATTTTGAACAAATTAAAGCATAGACACAAAATGATTCAGTTCTCTGTACTCTGAGGTGTATTTCACTCTGTTGTTTGTTGTTGCTATTGTTGTTGTTATACATTTTTGTTTTACTAATCATGTGCAGAGAAAGTAAAGCAATATTTGATACAGTTTTCTACATATCAGAAAGATTTGTTATGGGAAAGAAATCCTACCTCATTAATTTAGAGGTTAGAGGCAATTTCATTTTGGTGGGAGACTTTAACTTCCACTGGGATACCCCCTCAAATACATATCCGTCGCGTCTCATGGATCTTCTTGAATCCTTCAATCTATCCCAGGCTGTCACCTCCCCTACCCACAAGTCTGGCCATATCCTCGACTGGATCATTCACCCTGAAGGAGAACTGGTTGAGTCTGTCTCGACCAGCCTGTCCCTGACTTCGGACCACTACCCTGTTCTAGCCATGCTGAACCTCCCTGTTCCCTCTAAGCCTCCCCGCTACATTGAGAAGCGTGACTTGGCATCCATCGACTTTGTGGCTTTTAGATGGATGTGCTGGCCGCTCTTCAGTCGGCTCCTGCCCTATCTGCCGGGCTGTTCAACAGCCTTCTTCAAGACGTCATGGATCGCCATGCTCCTGTTCTTCGACGGAAAATCTCCACCCGACCACCGTCGCCCTGGTTTCCAGCTGCTGGAGAACAAGTACTGGATGCTAAGCGTGCAAGACGAAGGGCTGAGAGACAATGGCTTAAAAGTGGACTAGAAATTCACAAACAGATAATGCGTGCTGCTAACAATTTAGTAAATACCTTAGTACAACAACCAAGTCAGCATATTATAATTCAAAAATCACTGCATGTACTACAACAAAACAACTGTTCAAGGTCACCAATGCATTCATGGGGAGAATAAAATCATCCCCACTTCCTTCGCCTGTCTATCCCTCTAATCTACCACAGAAATTTTGTGACTTTTTTAGTAACAAAATTGAAGATCTTCGTTCAAGCCTCGACTCTCAGTCAGCAATGTTACCAGATGTTCCCTATGACTCTTTCACTGGAAACCTGTTTAATGAATTTAAGCCTGTGACTGAAGCTGTTGTCAGTGAAGTTATTCATAAAACTACCATAAAGACATGTGCACTTGATCCCCTTCCATCTGTTCTTTTATCCCAATTGATTCACGATTTGCTTCCCTACATCACTGTCATTGTAAATGACTCTCTCACTTCTGGATGTTTTCCTTCTATTCTCAAGACAGCTATTGTTCAACCTCTTCTAAAGAAACCCTCCCTTGATCCTGAAAACCTGAAAAACTACCGTCCTGTTTCCAATCTGTCCTTTCTTTCTAAGATTATTGAAAAGATCGCACTTCTCCAACTCCAGGAACACCTGGATTGCAACAGCCTTCTCTATCCTTTGCAATCTGCCTATCGCTCTGGTCATAGTACAGAGACTGCTCTTTTGAAGATTGTGAATGATCTGCTATCTACTCTAGACAATGGTCAGGTGTCCCTTCTCTCTCTTCTTGATCTCTCTTCTGCCTTCGACACTATTGATCACAATACTCTTCTTCCTCGACTTCAGAATATTTTTGGTATCTCTGGCATTGCTCTGTCATGGTTTCAATCCTACCTTTCTGGTCGTGTACAAGTTGTCTCCATAAATGGTGTCTCTTCTAATCCTACCATCTTGAAGTACGGTGTTCCTCAGGGCTCTGTCTTAGGCCCTATTCTCTTTATTTTGTACACTCAGCCCATCTCTGACATTGTAGCCCATCATCACATATCCCATCACTGTTTTTCTGATGACAACCAAATCTACATGTCTGGCCATCCCTCCACTATCCCTTCTATAATTCAACGCACACAGCTCTGCATTTCTGACATAAAGTCTTGGATGACATGCAACAAACTCCAGCTGAATAATGACAAAACAGAATTTATATTTATTGCATCAAAGCGACTTCTGTCTACTGTGCCTATCCCTGTTTCTATCCAGCTTGAAGACTCGGTAATCCACACTTCCACATCCGTGCGTAATCTTGGAGTTGTACTGGACCAAACTCTTTCCTTCCACAGCCAGGTATCCTCTGTCTGTCGTGCTTGTTACTTAGAACTTCGACGGATCAGTTCTGTGCGTCATCTTCTATCTGAGAAAAGCACTATAACTCTCATTTCTGCACTCATTTTTTCCAGACTCGACTACTGTAACTCGCTTCTTGCTGGCTGCCCCCAAACACTCTTATCCAAATTGCAAAAAGTTCAAAATAACGCTGCTCGCCTTGTACGGAAATGCCCAAGGTCAACTCATGTTTCCCCTCTGCTTCGAACTCTACACTGGCTTCCTGTTCGAAAGCGTATTGACTATAAACTTTCCCTCCTATGCCATAAGTCTCTGGCTGGTCTAGCTCCCCCCTATCTTTCTGATCTCCTGACTGTTTACATTCCCTCCAGAGAGCTACGCTCTTCTACTGATGCCCACCTATTTAGAATCCCACGCTTCCGCAACAAAACTCTTGGTGAACGTGCTTTTTCTTATCAGGCCCCCTCTAATTGGAACAAACTTTCCCTTTCCTCTCCGCTCTACCTGTACCCTTTCTTCGTTTAAGTCCAGTCTAAAAACCACTCTTTTTAAATCCTAGCCTGTAGTTCTGTACTCTTACTTCAGCTGCCACCTTGAAATCTGTGCCCGCGCGCGTGTGTGTGTGTGTGCGGGTGTGTGTGTGTGTGTGTGTGTGTGTGTGTGTGTGTGTGTGTGTGTGTGCGGGTGTGTGTGTGTGTGTGTGTGTGTGTGTGCGTGTGTGTGTGTGTGTGCGTGTGTGTGTTGTTGTGCGTGTGTGTGTGTGTTTACTGTAAGCGCTTAGGGCTTTTTTTTTTAGATTAAGCGCCATAAATGTTCACTATTATTATTATTATTATTATTATTATATTAATTTAGAGAAATCTTAACATTTGCTGTAGAATCCTTTGCTTCAGAAATGACTGATTTTTCTTAGGTTGTGTTTTTGAAAATCGTGATAATCTTTTCTCTAAATGTGAGGAAATAATCTGCATCTGTAACAGCTACCTTATCTGGAACTTCAAAACTATGGTAATTTTTTTGTGTGTGGCAATGATACAGCGTCGCGTTAGTGGTTGGCTGACTGTAAGCAACATGATTTGTGTCTGTAACTTTTGCTGTTTTATTAATGAGAATCATTTATTCGGTGACATTATGTTCATCTGAACTTTATGTTCTTCGAAATTGTGATAATTGTTGCATTAAAAGATGCTGTTTGCATCAGTGGCATTTTGTTTACTTGAACTTAAGGCTTTTCTTTTGTTGTTACTGTTAATTGCTTGTCTGTCGGAACTTTACGTGATATTTAAAAGTGACACTCTTTTGTTTTTGAAAAAGGCCAGCAACACCAACAACGTACTCATAAACAAGTATTCAATGTGTGTGTGTTTGTGTGTGTGTATGTGTTTGTGTGTGTGTTGTGCATGCGTGTGTGCGTGCACGCATACATGTGTGTGTGTGTGTGTGTGTGTGTGTGTGTGTGTGTGTGAAATGTGCATGCACAAGAAAAAGAGAGAGAGAGATCCAACTCTTTGTTTCGTTCATCATTTCCTTGAAGGTTTATTTCTTTGTTGGTTATTTAAAAAAAAAAAATCTGTTGACATAAGTTTGTTTGAACAATCTTTTATTGTTTCAGTCTATGCATATGTGTGCGTTTTCTACTCTTTCTTTTCAGTCTCTTTACTGCCTTTGTTATTAACTTTTTTGTACATGGTAATAGTTTATTGTACATAATATCAGCATTGTTGTTACTTTTCTGTGCAATGGTGCTTTATAGCGTCTGTGTGTGTGGCTTTGCCTGGCATAGCAATAAGACTTTGGTCTCTTGTTGGGTTACACTGTGCTGTTGTGAGCCTCCACCATGAAATGAATGTCAAGTCAGTTATTTTAAGCTAGCAAGGACAGGCCAGATAGACAGGTGATAAGAACAGCTCAGTTTTCAAGGTTTGCATTTGACCATCTGGTAGTGCTTAGTAGGTAAAGGACAGGAATACCTCTGATCTTTCAAGTTAACATTTGTGCAGACCTGCTAGTGCTTCAGCCCTCTGTGTACACATGCAGAACATCAAATACGTACATTAAAGATCCTTCAGTCAGTGTGCAGTGGTCTATAGAAACATTGAGATCCAGTCTGCACGCTCTGGATAAAAAAGTATGACTGCCAACATGGTGGGTTTAAAAAACAGGCATATATGTAAAAGCTCACTTGTATAAATTATATAACTGCATAAAAAAGTTGACTGCCAGTATGGTGGGTGTAAAAAACAGGCATATATGTAAAAGCTCACTTGTATAAATTATATAACTGCATAAAAAAGTATGACTGCCAACATGGTGGGTGTAAAAAACAGGCATATATGTAAAAGCTCTTTGTATAAATTATATAACTGCATAAAAAAGTGTGACTGCCAGTATGGTGGGTGTAAAAAACAACAGGCATATATGTAAAAGCTTACTTGTGTAAATTATATTAGTTCACTTGGAGTTTGCTGTCTACACACGTAAAAGAAGACATAGCAAGGGATTCAGGTATTGGGGAGTGTCTGATCAAATGTTGAATTTTGACTGAAACTGATCCTGTGAACTTCCCTTCATATTGTTCTGTCAAGAAATCCAACATGTCTCAAGGATTTTCATGTGTGAAAAATAAGCAGGAAAGATTAATGAACACGTCTTAATGATTTTCGTGTTAAAAAAATAAGAAAGATTTTTAATGCAAAATTCAACAGATCTTTTTGAGAATTTGTAAAACTTAAGTTTTAATCTCGATTTGGCATCAAAGTATGCTTTGATGTAATGTTTTAATTAATATTTCCTATCATTGAAAGGAACATAGAAATCCTTTAACACGCCAAGCTCCGATGAAAAACAGTTTAATCTCGATTTGGCATCAAAGTATGCTTTGATGTAATGTTTTAATTAATATTTCCTATCATTGAAAGGAACATAGAAATCCTTTAACACGCCAAGCTCCGATGAGAAACAGTTTCTGCCATCATAACCATTTCTGTGGTGTATACACTGAGCTATTTGGGCCACGATCACGCTTGAACATTAACAACTGACTCGGATATTCATTTTAAGATGGATAATCACATATGGGTGGTGTATCATTATGCCTTCTACATGTTTTGCTATGAAATACAATAAAACTCAACTCACATTTCGTTGGGTTCTTTTGAAAATCTTGTTTTGCATATATGGTCATTCTCTGTGTGGTTGATGTGTGCAACCTGAAAAGAAAGTGATCCTTGTGAGAAAGTTATTATTGATTTATATGAATATGGTTACGTTGCAAATACAATGGAAAAAAGTATGCACACACACTTACGCATGCAGCACACACACACACACACACACACACAACACACAACTACACACAACTCTCTCTCTCACACATATACACACACTGTGTGTGTGTGTGCGACACACATACATACACTCTCTCTCTCTCTCACTCAAACACACACACAACACACACATACACACACACACATGCAGGCACACATGCACCCACAGACACACACACATGCGCGCACACGCACACACATACACTCTCCTCTGACTCACTCACACACACACAAACACATGCACACACACACAAACATACGCATACTCACACACATACATACACACACATGCACACACACACACACACACACACACACACACACACACGCATACATACACACACACACACACATTTAAAACTCACAGCTTTGACTTGGAAAATGCTTCTTAACATATTCTTGCTGGAAACAAAGTGAAATTGCACATAAAAACAGTTCTGGACTTTATCAAAGAAATGCAGATGCCACATGTTTCAAAGTGTTCAGGTGCAACATAACTTGGGATGGTTTTAAAGAATGTCAACAACCTGCAAACTTGGTCATAAATCAGTTTAAGGGATAGTCATGCTTGTGCAATTTAAAGTTATTTAAAGCTTGTGGAATTTCTGTGGTAATTCACATTCGAAATCAGCAATCATCATCATCATCATCAAGTGCCTTGCCGCATGGCGTTGGCGATCATGGACTTCCATCTGTCTCTATCTCTTGTTGCCTCAAGCATCTCTTCCACCCTCCTTATCCTCAGCCACTCTGCAAGTCTAGTATCTTCTCCCTGGGTGTATCTGGTGCTCTCTTTCCCTCCAGCTTTCCCGTTGTGACCAGGTGCTCTAATTCCCCTTTCCTCATAAAATGGCCTATAAATGTTGCTTGTCTTTTCCTTATCTTCCTTATGAATGATCTCCTTGTGTCTGCCTCCATCAAGACTGTCTCAACAATACACAGCAATAAACATATATCACAGGTTTTAAGAAGGGTATCATCAACAGAAGTCACAGAAGAGCTGTGTAACAAAGGGAAATCATGCTTCTTGTATCGTAAAGAGTACAGATAGTGAAGATCCTCCACTGGTCAGCCTGTGTATGGTGTCCTATGTGTGTTAACAGGACAGTAGTGAAGATCCTCCACTGGTCACCTGTGTATGGTGTCCTATGTGTGTAAACAGGACAGTGGTGAAGATCCTCCACTGGTCAGCTGTGTATGGTGTCCTATGTGTGTTAACAGGACAGTAGTGAAGGTCCTCCACTGGTCACCTGTGTATGGTGTCCCATGTGTGTTAACAGGACAGTAGTGAAGATCCTCCACTGGTCACCTGTGTATGGTGTCCTATGTGTTAACAGGACAGTGGTGAAGGTCCTCCACTGGTCACCTGTGTATGGTGTCCTATGTGTGTTAACAGGACAGTAGTGAAGATCCTCCACTGGTCACCTGTGTATGGTGTCCTATGTGTGTTAGCAGGACAGTAGTGAAGGTCCTCCACTGGTCACCTGTGTATGGTGTCCTATGTGTGTTAACAGGACAGTGGTGAAGGTCCTCCACTGGTCACCTGTGTATGGTGTCCCATGTGTGTTAACAGGACAGTAGTGAATATCCTCCACTGGTCACCTGTGTATGGTGTCCTATGTGTGTTAACAGGACAGTAGTGAAGATCCTCCACTGGTCACCTGTGTATGGTGTCCTATGTGTGTTACCAGGACAGTGGTGAAGGTCCTCCACTGGTCACCTGTGTATGGTGTCCCATGTGTGTTAACAGGGCAGTAGTGAAGGTCCTCCACTGGTCACCTGTGTATGGTGTCCCATGTGTGTTAACAGGGCAGTAGTGAAGGTCCTCCACTGGTCACCTGTGTATGGTATCATGTGTGTTCCAGAACAACAGTGAAGGTCCTCCACTGGTCACCTGTGTATGGTGTCCTATGTGTGTTAAGAGGACAGTAGTGAAGGTCCACCAATGGTCAATCTGTGTATGGTGTCCCATATGTGTTCCAGGACAGTAGTGAAGATCCTCCACTGGTCAGTCTGTGTATGGTGTCCCATTTGTGTCAGAGGGCCGTGAGTCCTTCTCCTGTTCGATGCCAGATGTTCTTGGGTCTTTCTCTTCTGCATCTCCTTTCCGGTGGCCAGTGAAGAGCAGTCTTGGTGATGTTATCCCGCTCTCTGTGGGTGATGTGCCCAGTCACTCCCCGCCATGTCTTCAGGATTATGTTACCACGCTCTGATTTCATTGGGAGACTAGGTGTTGATTTGAGATGCTATTGGGAAAAAAGCAGTCACTCCCCGCCATGTCTTCAGGATTATGGTACCACGCCCTGATTTCATTAGGAGACTAGGTGTTGATTGGAGATTGTATTGGGAAAGAAGATTCGGTTTTTTTTCCAGATGTTCTTTGTGTGGAAGGCAGACAGCTTGGTAGTATCGCTCTCTGCCGTCCTCCAACACTGTGAATCATAAAGGACAGCTTTGATACAGTTTCACCTCGTTGTTGATATGTACTGTGGGGACCTCTACACGTTGTTCATAATTCTGAAGATGTTGGAAGATGGTGTGAGCCTGCGCATAACGTCTTCCGACTGGCGAGCAAAGATTTTTTAGCTATTTGAGAACGTATATTAATTGAAACTGAGTGAAAAGGATTATTCTGCTCTAACAAAGAGACATGAACAGCACGCTTTGTCCACCTGATTTTGTTAACTCCTTGAATTTTCTGCCTTTTTTCAAGAATTGGCATTTGTGTGTGTGTGTGTGTGTGTGAATGTGTGTGTGTGTGTGCATGTGTGTGTGTGTGTGTGTGCATGTGTGTGTGTGTTTGTGAGTGTGTGTATGTGCGTATGTGTGTGTATGCGTGTGAGTATGTTTGTATGTGTGTGTGTGTGTGTGTATGTGGTGTGTGTGTGTGTGTGTGTGTGTGTGTGTGTGTGTGTGTGTATTTCTTAGTCTAGTTCACGAAAGAACGCTAAGCACAGTTAAACTTACAACCAGAACCGAAAACAGACAACGGGCAAACGAAAGGGAGGAATTCTGTTTATTTGTTTAATTGCTCATTGTAAAGAAAAATACAAACAAGAAGGCAAAAATCAACTAACTGCTCATGCTCACCCCCTGTTTCTTTAAAGTCACACACTCAGGTGTAGGAAGCGAAAAAAACCCTCAGTTCTATAACAAAAGCAAGATAGCCAAGCAGTGTCAATACTACTACTACTAACAACAACAACAACAACAAAACAATAACAACAAGAACAGCAGCAACAGCAGCATCAACTACAGGATTTTGGTCACATGGTTTTTAGATGCAAACAATTTGATATTTATCCCAATTTCTGTGCCACGTTTGTGGAATTCAACCCCCACCGCTCCTTCCCTTTCCACAGCACAAAACCAACCCTATGTTCACTCACTCAAAGTCCCAGTGCCAGAAGGCCCGTAAGGAGCCAGAAATGTCAAGCTGCTGTGAGGACACCCTCCAGGGTAGAGTCTGCACTGTTGTTGCTTCATTTTGGGGGGAGTTTAACATTGCCTGTCCAGATCCAACTCACTTAAGATCACAGGCTACTAATCTCCTCTGTTAACGATACTAATCGCTCAATTGGAGAGCTAAACTGAATAAAACACACACCCCTCCCCTCCTCGCCCCATAAGGAAGACCACTACCATGGTCATTCGACGACAACCCCCACTAACCACTGACACCAACCTGAACAACTTTTTGCCTGGCTTATAGGGAAAGTAAACAAACAAATCAGTTACTTAACAGAAACATGATGGTCATGAAATACAACGATTTTATTTTTTGTTTTTTTGCTCCAAGCCTTCAGATAGAAACAACTTTCTCGTATCTAACCTGGAAAACTGTAGGCCTACTATCTCTGTATTGACCACATAATTACGACTTTTGTGTGGCCCAATATTTGGCCACAATAATAATTCAGATAAAAATTTTCAGCAAACAGCATGAAAATATAATCTGAAATGTCACTTTATTGCGTTTATGATATTTACTTAACATTCTTCGGCATTCAGCTCCTCAACAAGTCATTTCTATTTCATTTATGATATTTAGTTAATATTTGTCGACAATCAGTTCTTCAATAAGTCATTTCTGTTACTTTTATGATAAGTAGTTAACTTTTTTTTGCACAAACAGCTCGGAAATCTTAACTTCAATTTGTCATTTCTATTGCATTTAAGCTGCGATATTTATTAACTTTTTTCAGCAATCAGCTCTGAAATCTAATTTTCCAGAAGTCATTTCTACCGCGTTTGTGACTTCTCTGTAGGACAGACTTGAGTCTAAAATTGTTAACAGACGTATCCGCAAAGGGAACGACTGAGAAATCGTTGTTGACACATTGATGTTTCTGTGTAGACAGACAGACATACGTACACAGAAAGACAGTCACTGACAGACATGTTCACACCCTGTGCACTCAGAGCAAAGCTGCTGAGTCAAGCTGTACACACACACACACACACACACACACACACACACACACACACACACACTTGTGTATAACTGCTGAAGAAATGAATATTATGATTAAATGTGCAAAATACGGGGAAAGAAAAATCCTGGCACTTGTCAAACGTGAATAGTGAATCTGAATACATAAACACACACACACACACACACACACGCGCGCGCGCGCGCGCACACACACACACATCCAGAAGACTAAAACAGTTTAAAAGCAGTCGGTTACTTCCAGAATAAACAAACAAATCAATCTATAATCCTTTTTTCTACAAAAGAATATGTCTATGTGACACAGACAGACAACACACACACAGACACACACGCATACTATTTCAACAAACAACGAAGGATTGGAAACAAAGAAGCAATTTCTGAGAAAAAGAACTCTTCAAAGCGAGATACAAAACGAAGGCTATAACTTCATGGTTTTCAAGATTCTAAAGAAAAAAATCGAAAAGGAACGAATGGTACGAATCTTAACAAGTAAAACAAAAAAGGAAAGAAAATAAAAACAAAACAAAAACAAACAAGCAAACAAAAACGGAAAGCACATCAGTTACGGACGATGATTACTGTTGACAAAATTTCTGTTAAAATATGTAAATCAAACTTGTATCGTGTGTCGGGTCATTTTGTTGTTAGTCTGTAAAGAATCATTATGCTACGGACGCACACACACACATTAAAATTCAATTCATTTAAAATGGCTATTTACATCAGCATGGTTTCAAAGTAACTAAACATAGGCACAACAACAACGACAACAACAACACTACTACTACTACTAATGATAATGATAATAGTAATAATAAACATAACGATGATGATGATAATAATAATGAGTGATGATGATGATCCATCATCATCAGCATCATTTTCACAACAACAACAACAACCATAATAATAATAATACAAATAACAACAACAACAATAATAACAACACTAACAACAACTAATAATAATAATAATGATAATAATAATAATAACAATAACAATAATAATGATAACAATAATAATAATAATGATAATAATAACAACAATAATAATAAGAATAATAAATCAAATGTAAGGTTACCGTGAAAGTTAGCTGTAGAAATATATCACATTGAGTAACAAAACTATATCACATTGGGTTACACTTGGTATGATCTGGCATAGACGTGGAAAGGCAAGTCGCTTGCTCTGCGACACGTGTTCCATGGCTTTTCTTGCTGCAGCTGCGTTTGGACTGTTGAACACAGCGCTGCAGAGGGCTTGGAACTTAAGCCTATAAACCAGTCGCCAAGGTGCAATGGACTAATGATTGGAAGGTTATTGTTATTATCATTACTATCATCATTGTAAATTATTCTTGTATAGCGCAAACCTCAAAACTTAATTTGAACTCATCATCATCATCATGTGCCCTGTCGCATGTCATTGGCGATCATGGTCCTCCACACGAATCTATCCCTCGTCACTGCAAGTGCACGTCCCACCCTCTCTGTCTTCAGCCACTCTGCAAGTCCGTCCAATATTTTCTCCCTGGGTCTACCTGGTATTCTCTTTCTCTCCTGTCATGACTAGGTGCTCTAATTTGGACTCACTGCGCATTAATTCTACGAGTTCGAATCCTATGAGTCCCGTGAAAGTCATGGTGGGATGTTTTTTCTCCACCCAAACGCCATATTGCTGGGGGCTGGTTGGGAAGACTGGGACCGTAGGAACTAGTTTCGTCAACTCGACGGATACGTCACTGAGGGTGTTGCTTAAATTTCCTGACCACCACTGCAGGTGTCATGTTTCTCTCAGGCGTTGGTTAACATCAAAATATATTATGAAAGGAAGAGTAGAATACAGCCTTGCCAAGAAATCTCAATCCAGAAAAAAAGAAATACACAGCTTCACTATTATCGTCTTCATGATCATACAAAGACTACATCATCATAGCATAATGAAAGAATGTCCCAGGCTGCGACCAGTAAAATGACACAGAAATGGAGAAGGGGGGGGGGGGGCGGATTGAAGGGGGGGTGGGGGCGTGGGAAGAAAAACGAAACCCCCCCCCCCCCACCACCATACCAAGAATTTTGTCGTTCTGAAACGTGTTGCGCACGCGCAGATTGACCGTTGGCACTGACCGTGGGGAGACCATGATCGCCACTGACCGGGAATCGTAGTTGCCTGTCTCTCCACGTCTCTGCTTTAAATTAATGAAGTACAGAGACTGTTTCCCCAGTTACCACCTCGGCACTGACCATCATGTATGTCTTCATACCGAACCCTTCGACTCCTTTACCTTATAAACCAGCTTCCACCAACACGTGGTAGGCGAGTCGTTATCTTTGGTAGTGTCTTGTCATTATAGAACAAGGCACCTAACTGAACATCGATCTCAAGATTTTGAGAGGGGAAGATTGTACACTTGTACTTTGATTGTCTCGATGATTACAACAGCTTTTGTCTGTAAACGTTTGACTGGTTACAAGTGGAATGAATTTTTATCGGAATCAAAGTATACCCAGCCCCGTTTTTTGTTTGTTTGTTGGCAATCAAACAGGCATGAATTAAAAAGAAAACAAAACGATTCTGATCGAGCAGAATATGCGTGTTCGAGAAATGTAAACAACTACCCCCCCCCCCCCCTTTCATGTTTTCACTAATTTATGAGAGAGAGAGAGAGAAAGAGAGAGAGAGAGAGAGAGAGAGAGCGAGAGAGAGAGAGAGAGAGAGAGAGAGAAAGAGAGACAGGGACAGAGACAGAGAAAGAGAGACAAGAGAAAGAGAGAGAGAGAGAGAGAGAGAGAGACAGAGAAAGAGAGACAAAGAGAGAGAAAGAGAGAGAGAGAGAAAAAGAGAAAGAGAGAGAGAGACAGAGATAGAGAGAGACAGAGAAAGAGACAGAGAGAGAAAGAGAGACAAAGAGAGAGAGAGAGAGAGAGAGAGAGAGAGAGAGAGAGAGAGAAATAGAGAGAGACAGACAGACAGAGAGAGAAAGAGAGACAAAGAGAGAGAAAGAGAGAGAGAGAGAGAAAGAAATAGAGAAAGAGAGAGAGAGACAGAGAGAGACAGAGACAGAGATGGAAGAAGAAAGCAAGAAAGAAACACTGTGGAGAAGTACCATATCATCATAGCTAGCAGGGACCCAAATTTATATCAGCGATCATGAAAGAAATCAGCTTCCTTTGTCAGCATTTACTTTATAGATTACTTGCATGAAAAAAACAAACAAACAACCCCCCCCCCCCACCCACCCACACCACCCCGCACGCAAGGCATCAACGTAAGCAAAGCGAACAATGCTCATTCAATTCAAAGGGAACTCCGTCAGTCTCACGTGCTGTTCCACCCCGAACCGGAAATGACACTTGCCCTCCACTTCCCACGTGACGACGCCGTTGCTAATGGTGACGGATTCACCGTCGAACTTGTGCTTCAAGCCTTGCAACATCTGGGCGAAGTCTCCCTCGATGGACTGCACGAAGGAGTTGTTGTCCTTCAGGTTGTTGACGGTGACCAGAACCAGACCCTTGATCTGGACCATGATCTTGAACTTGGCTCTGAACTCCTTCTCCCTCACTACCAGCTCAGCCACAGTTCGGCGGTTTGGTTGTACCTGAAACAAAGCAGCTTCATCCATGACAGACAGACAGACAGACAGACAGACAGACTGACTGGAACCAGATAAAACACGTAAAAAAAAAAAAAAAAAAAAAAAAGGAACGCGTATTCAATACAAGACAAGACAAGACAGACGCAAATTTTCGGCCAACTAGCCTGTTATCAAGCGCAAGATCACAAACAAACAAACACAAGACAAAAATTAGGAGGAAAAGACTTTTTTCGTGTTTAATCTGCTTCCTGTTTGCCTGAACACGGGCAGTCACACTTGTTTTGGATGACTGACTGACTGACTGACTGACTGACTGACCGACTAACCTACAGACAGACAGACAAACAGACAGACAGACCGATCGACCGACTGACAGGCAGACAGACAGACAGACAGAAACAAATAAACAAACAAACAAAAAGAAAATCGAAACAAACAAACAAACAGCCACATAAGCAAGACAAACAAATAGAACTCAACAAAACACGTTGACTCATACTTACAAGGCCATTTTCTGTTTTGCACTGGCTCAGTGCTGGAAGGTTCCTGAAAGTCTTGACAGTTTCCATACAGTACAATGACTGATACAGTCAACATGCAAAGCCGGAACAAGATTGAGGCAACTGAAATGTGGTTTCTAAGAAGAATGTTGAGAGTTCCATGGACAGCAAAGAAAACAAACGAAACAGTCTTGATGGAGGCAGACACAAGTAGATCACTCATAAGGAAGATTAGGAAAAGACAGGCAACATTTAGAGGCCATTTTATGAGGAAAGGGGAATTGGAACACCTGGTCACAACGGGAAAGCTGGAGGGAAGGAGAGCACCAGGTACACCCATGGAGAAGATACTAGACGGACTTGCTGAGTGGCTGAAGACAGGGAGGGTGGAAGAGATGCTTGAGGCAACAAGAGATAGAGACAGATGGAAGTCCATGATCGCCAACGCCATGCAGCAAGGCACCTGATGATGATGATGATGACTGATGACACTTGACAGTGATGTTCTCCCCGTTCTCCACACACACACACACCACACACACACACACACACACACACACACACACACACACACACACACACACACACACAAAAGCCTCCCTACCTGATCAAGGCCTTGCTGCTAGTAGGAACCAAGAGAAACAATCCTCTAGTCGAGCTAGCAGGGTGTGAGAAAGCAACAGACTGGCAAAAAGATGAGTCCAGGAAGACCAAGCAGACAACTGAGTCAGTTACAGAGAGGAGAAACGCACCACCACATCACTCCCTATGCCATGGACAGAAAGGGACAACTCTCATCTTCTGTTTATATATTTATTTATTTTCAGCTGGTCAGATATGATTAACAATCTTCGTTATGCAGTTAACACCGTTCTAATTGCAGAAAAAAACGAAAAAGACGTACATAATCTTGTGAATACAATAGAGATGAAAAGCAGAATTAAAGGGTTGGAGCTCAACAGCGAGAAGACTGAAGTCATGTGATAAGTGAGCAAAAAAAAAACAACAACAAAAAACCAACAACAACAAAAAACAAACAAAAAACCCACCACAACAACAAAACAAAAACAAACAAAAAAAACAAACAAACAAAACCCCCAAGAAATCCGCCCATGCAAAATAACAGCAAATGGCACCACACTGAGACAAGTTGATAAATTCAAATATCTGGGAACAGTCATCTCACCAGACGGTAGATGCACATGGGAAATAGCCAACAGAATCGGCCAGGCTAAAACAGCACTCAAGAAAATTAAAAGCGTTCTTACCGACAAATACCTATCAGTTAATATCAGTGTTATGTAGAACTGATACTACTGTACGGATGTGAAGCGTGGACAGTCAACACGCAAAGTCAGAACAAGATTGAGGCAGTTGAAATGTTGTTTCCAAGAAGAATGTTGAGAGTTCCATGGACAGCGAAGAAAACCAACGATACAGTCTAGTTGGAAGCAGACACAAAAAGAACATTACTGAAGAAGATTAGGGAAAGACAAGCAACATCCATAGGACATTTTATGATGTAAGAGAAATTAGAGCATCTGGTCGCAACAGGAAAGCTACAGGGCAAAAGAGCACCAGGTAGACCCTGGCAGAAAATACTGGACAACTTGCAGAGTGCTGAGGACAGACAGGTTGGGAGATGAACTTACACTGACAAAGGACAGATTCGGGTGGAAGGCAATGATCGCCAACGCCATGCGGCAGGGCACATGATGATGATGATGATGATAATGATCACCCTCTGTCCAGAGAACAGCATGTGGCCACAATTGGCTCAACACACGCATTCCGTGAAATGCAAGTTCAAACTGGCGCCTTCACCGCCCCGTCCCGTGATCAGGAGGACCAGAGAGATGAACACATCTTGCAGAAACAACAACCACTCCAACTCCATGACAGTTTGCAGGATTTGGAAAAGACAACCACATTCATCGCTATATGTGACCTGACTATGTCATCATCATCATCATCATCAAGTGCCTTGCCACATGGCGTTGACGATCATGGACTTCCATCTGTTTCTATCTCTTGTTGCCTCAAGCATCTCTTCCACCCTCTTTGTCTTCAGCCACTCTGCAAGTCCGTCTAATATCTTCTCCCTAGGTCTATCTGATGCTCTCTTTCCCTGCAGCTTTCCCGTTGTGACCAGGTGCTCCATTCCCCTTTCCTCATAAAATGGCCTATAAATGTTGCCTGTCTTTTCCTAATCTTCCTTCTGAATGATCTTCTTGTGTCTGCCTCCATCAAGACTGTCTCGTTTGCTTGTTTGTTTTTTGGTTTTTTTTGCTGTCCATGGAACTCTCAACATTCTTCTTAGAAACCACATCTCGGCTGCCTCAATCCTGTTCTGGCTTTGCTTGTTGACTTTCCACTCCTCACAACCGTACAACAGTATTGGTTCTATATAACATTCAAGAACTCTCTTCCTGATGTTAATTGATAGGCATCTGCCGTCAGGTGAAATGATCGTTTCCACATACACTGTATTTAAACTTATCAACCTGTCTCAAGGTTGTGCCGTTTGCTATTATTTTGCATGAGGAATTTCATATTATTTACTGATCACCATGACTTCAGTCTTCCTGCTGTCTAGCTCCAACCCCTTACCTTTGCTTTCTATTTGTAGTATATTCACAATGTAGATGGTGAAAACTAAAAGATGAAAAAGACATTGGTTTCTGCCTTTCTTACACACTGTTTTCTCTCTGCTTTCGTGGCTGTACATGTACATGAATGTGTTTGTCTTGTTCAGTTTTTCTGTCATATCTTTTTCTTTCTGTCTACGGATCGCTTCATCCTGTATGTGTTTACAGAAACGCTCCCTATACACCTCCCGTCGCCTGCTGCAAGCTGGGTTGGCTTCAGCTTCTGCCCATGGCGGTCGCTAAAACGTTGTTGGATTGACATCAGCAGGTTCTGTACGTCACTGTGTTTACTTAACCCTTTGACTCCTGCACCCTGTCCACCAACTGCAAAAATATAATCCTTTGACTGCCTCACCCTATCCACAGGGAGTCAAAGGGTTGTTTTTGCTCTGTTAGTATGGTTGACAATGCAGGACGTTGGTGGACCGGGTGCGGGAGTCAAAGAGTTAAACTGCCGTGGTGACATGTACCATAGTCCCTGTAAGGACTGATCTGATTGGTGACATGTACCATAGTCCCTGTAAGGACTGATCTGATTGGTGACATTAGTATAGTCCCTGTAAGGACTGATCTGATTGGTGACATTACCATAATCCCTGTAAGGACTGATCTGATTGGTGACATGTACCATAGTCCCTGTAAGGACTGATCTGATTGGTGACATGTACCACAGTCCCTGTAAGGACTGATCTGATTGGTGACATGTACCATAGTCCCTGTAAGGACTGATCTGATTGGTGGCATTACCATAGTCCCTGTAAGGACTGATCTGATTGGTGACATGTACCACAGTCTCTGTAAGGACTGATCTGATTGGTGACATGTACCACAGTCCCTGTAAGGACTGATCTGATTGGTGACATGTACCACAGTCCCTGTAAGGACTGAGCTGATTGGTGACATGTACTACAGTCCCTGTAAGGACTGATCTGATTGGTGACATGTACCACAGTCCCTGTAAGGACTGATCTGATTGGTGACATGTACCACAGTCCCTGTAAGGACTGATCTGATTGGTGATTTTACTGACAATTATTTTTTTCCTCACTGAATGGTTCGATTGTTGATCATGCTGAATAGCGTGATTTTACTGAAGGCTTATTTGTTGATCTTATTGAATAGTTTGATTGTTGATCTTATTGAATAGTTTGACTGTTGATCGTGCTGCATGGTTCGTTACTCCTTTTTAGTTTGTTTAACTTGCACAGATACTGTCTGAACACAGATTGCCCATATTGCAATGTAAACAGGGTGAAATTTGATAAGGGTGGAGCAGGTCTCGTTAGACGTTTCATCATGTTTTTGTGGTCCTCATACACAGATAAGTTGTAGACTTGGCTGTGATTGAAAAAAATGACAGATAGAAAGCATACAAAAAGAAAAAAAGGCCATTCCTCACAAAAGGATTCACGCAAAGCCTGACTGGAAGATTTTTGATGTGATAAAAGAAACTTCCTTTCTTTCTTTCTTTCTTTCCTTTTCTTTTTTTTTTTCACGCAGTCAATATTTCTTAAGCACATTCTAGAATATACGCAAATCTCTGTAAATTAACCCGCCTTTTTTTCTCTGTTTTCCCCCTTCTTTTTTATTTTATGAATAGAGCCAACCGTTCTAAAGACACCTCCTGGTACATATGCAAATTGTGATAAATCTAGCCGTCTTTCTTTGTGTCTTCTTTTAATGGCTGGAGTCAAGTTTCTTCAATCTTAAAGACATCCTGGTACAGACATATCCTGGTACAAACACATCAACAACAAACGGTACGGCAGCGTTACAAGGATCTCCTTTGTACACATTTTATGTTTGTCAAGACAAATAAAAATTAAAAAAAGCACCAGATATAACGGTGATATCTCTCAATGATTTATCCTCGTTCCGTCCAAACAAACTTTTCTTTTGAAACTTGAGAAAGGTTTTGTGTTTCGTGAGAACTGATTTATGGGGTTTCTGAAGGTTGTGTACCACTGGTACCAGGCTGAACTGACATGGAAGCCAGCCAAAGCCAGGTGCCAGATCTGGCAAGGATCCATCTGTACTCAAAGGTGTGGTACAGGATGGCGATATGTTCTGTTTGACGCTCCACTCCCTTCAATTCCACTATTTAAATGCATACTCACACTCAAGTACTCACCCCATCGCACTGGCTTGCTTCCAGAATATTTTCCTCACCAAAAAAATTGACTAAACAAACAAAGAAACAACTGGACGCTGGAACCAACCAACCAACCAAGACATATGCAAACACAACAAAGGGGCTGAAGTTAATCCTGTTATTAACAGAACAGACAACACACACACACACACACAGACATACACACATACCGACACACAGAGACAAACATACACACACACACACACACACACACACACACACACACACACACACACACACAGCACACAGAGGACTCACCCTGATGCTGCTATTAATAGACCAGGTTATGGACTCCTCGTGCGTGGATTCGTCAGTGGATTCCACGGAAACCTCACGTCCGAAGCCTGCTGTCGCCCCGGCTACCTCGTCTGGCAGACCCAGCTTCAACTAGTATTGGACAGGACATAGAATGTCATCAACAGTATTGTTGTTTGTGTTGTTGCTATGTCATCATCATCATCATCATCATCATCATCGTCGTCGTCGTCGTCATAACAGTCATCCATCATCGTCGTCATCATCATCATCGTAGTTAACGTGGTGCTTTATATCATCACTAAGAATAACAGAACTTTCGCTGTACTCCGTATTTCTGGTCGAGCACCACCATAAACCAATGACCACTGATCCAGTCAAAAAAGTATGGACACCATCATTGTGAAAAGACGATGAACATGGACTAGCACATCATCTGCAGACAGCAAAGACAACATCACCTAAACACTCCTTTACTCGACAGCCGAAGGAAAACGTAAGACAGGAAGATCCAGGAAACATTTGGCACAAACAGCAGGTGAAATCCTCAAGGTCCTGCAATACACCTGGTCTACCATACAGATCATGGTCCTGCAATACACCTGGTCTACCATACAGATCATGGTCCTGCAATACACCTGGGCTACCATACAGATCATGGTCCTGCAATACACCTGGTCTACCATACAGATCATGGTCCTGCAATACACCTGGACTACCATATAGATCATGGCCCTGCAGTACACCTGGACTACCATATAGATCATGGCCCTGCAGTACACCTGGTCTACCATACAGATCATGGCCTGTAGTACACCTGGTCTACCATAAGATCATGGCCTGTAGTACACCTGGTCTACCATAAGATCATGGCCTGTAGTACACCTGGTCTACCATACAGATCATGGCCTGTAGTACACCTGGTCTACCATACAGATCATGGCCTGTAGTACACCTGGTCTACCATACAGATCATGGCCTGTAGTACACCTGGTCTACCATACAGATCATGGCCTGTAGTACACCTGGTCTACCTATACAGATCATGGTCCTGTAGTACACCTGGTCTACCATACAGATCATGGCCCTGTAGTACACCTGGTCTACCATACAGATCATGGCCTGTAGTACACCTGGCTACCATACAGATCATGGCCTGTAGTACACCTGGTCTACATACAGATCATGGCCTGTAGTACACCTGGTCTATCATACAGATCATGGCCTGTAGTACACCTGGCTACCATACAGATCATGGCCTGTAGTACACCTGGTCTACTATACAGATCATGGCCTGTAGTACACCTGGTCTACTATACAGATCATGGCCTGTAGTAACCTGGTCTACCATACAGATCAAGGTCCTGCAGTACACCTGGTCTACTATACAGATCATGGCCTGTAGTACACCTGGCTACTATACAGATCATGGCCCCTGTAGTACACCTGGTCTATCCATACAGATCATGGCCTGTAGTACACCTGGTCTACTATACAGATCATGGCCTGTAGTACACCTGGCTACCATACAGATCATGGCCTGTAGTACACCTGGTCTACATACAGATCATGGCCTGTAGTACACCTGGTCTACCTATACAGATCATGGCCTGTAGTACACCTGGCTACCTATACAGATCATGGCCTGTAGTACACCTGGCTACCATACAGATCATGGCCCTGTAGTATACCTGGCTACCATACAGATCATGGTCCTGTAGTACACCTGGTCTACCATACAGATCATGGCCTGTAGTACACCTGGCTACCATACAGATCATGGTCCTGTAGTACACCTGGTCTACCATACAGATCATGGCCCTGTAGTACACCTGGTCTACCATACAGATCATGGTCCTGTAGTACACCGGGGTTACCATACAGATCATGGTCCTGCAGTACACCTGGTCTACCATACAGATCATAGGCCCTGTAGTACACCTGGTACTACCATACAGATCAATGGCCCTGCAGTACACCTGGACTACATACAGATCATGGCCCTGTAGTAC
>JAPXFY010000019.1:71027860-71035360 GCA_030674185.1 Monoplex corrugatus
TATGCTTCCAAAACAAGAACAAAAATTTCATTGAATGCGGGACTAGCAATATCACTTGTTTCCATGTTAACAGTAGATCTAGATCTAGCTCGTACAAAGAATTTCTGATGTTGTAGTGGATTACTCTTTTCCCCCTTGTAAATGAATTATTGATAGAGCGCTTGCCCGAAAGTGTATTAAAATACGTTCACAAACAAACAAAGAAAAAACCCCACCCCTCAAAAAAAAAAAAAAAAAAAAAAAAAAGACCCCCAAAACAAAACAAACAAAACAAAACAAAACAAACAAACAAACAAACAAAACCCAACCCAGCAGTTACAAACGCACAAAAGATAAAAACAAACACGTATTCCTTCTCTTCATTTTCTTCTCTCTCATAGTTTACCAAAAACGTCTTCCACTGAGACTTGAATGTAAAAAATGGCAAGATATCTACTTGCCTATCTGTCTGTCTCTCTATCTCGCTATCTATCTCCTCAATATTTGAACAAAATTCTCCTCTTCTTTCTTCTCTCTTCTCTCTGTCTGTCTTCTCTGTCTGTCTCTCTCTCTCTCTCTCTCTCTCTCTCTCTTCTGTCTGTCTGTCTTCTTCTGTCTCTCTCTCTCTCTCTGTCTGCTCTCTCTCTCTTCTCTGTCTGTCTGTCTGTCTGTCTCTCTCTCTCCCCTCCTCTCTGTCTGTCTGTCTCTCTTCTCTCTCTCTCTCTCTCCTCTCTCTCTGTCTTCTGTCTTCTCTCTCTCTCTCCCCTCTCTCTTCTGTCTCTGTCTTCTCTCTTCTCTCTCTCTCTCTCTGTCTGTCTCTCTCTCTCTCGTCTGTCTGTCTGCCTTCTCTCTCTCTCTCTTCTGTCTGTCTGTCTGCTCTCTCTCTCTGCTGTCTGTCTCTCCTCTCTCTCTTCTCTTCTGTCTGTCCTCTCTCTCTCTCTCTCTCTCTGTCTGTCTCTCTCTCTCTCGTCTGTCTGTCTGTCTGTCTGTCTCTCTCTCTCTCTCTCTCTGTCTGTCTGTCTGTCTGTCTTATCTGTCTGTCTATGTCAATATTTCGATTAAAATTGTTCTTCAGAAGACATTAATGCAAGCAATCGCAAGATATCTCACACCTGTGCAAAATGAGCAGAAAAGCATCTTTTCCTGCTTGAGAGACGTGGCGCCTAGCCTGGCCCTTGACCCCCCCCCCCCCCCCCCCCTGATCACACGCTGTGATAGAGTGGCCTGCGAAAATCGAAAATCTTTCCTTCTTTCGCTTTCGGCACATTGATTGTTAGTTTCCTTAAGCTGGCACGTCAGCTATGGTAATGGAAAATCCATCCATGTCTGATCAGTTACCATGGTCATATCTGTTTATTCACGTGTCGGATTATCTTTGACTGGACTGTGGTACTGCTTACAAAAGGAAGCAGCACTGTCCAAGATAGGACCCTGGTACTGTTAATGAAAGGAAGCGGCACAATCTCAGATCATGCCAGGGATAGTGTTGAGGGATTAAACATCTGCTTGACATCTTGTTAATCATTAGAAGCCTTTACAGACTCCTGGAAAGTATACACACTTGTGAAGAGAGAGAGAGAGAGAGAGAGAGAGAGAGAGAGAGAGAGAGAGAGAGAGAAAGAGAGAAGAGAGAGAGAGAGTGTGTGTGGTGTGTGTGTGTGAGAGAGAGAGAGAGAGAGAGAGAGAGAGAGAGAGAGAGAGAGAGAGAGAGAGAGAGAGAACTATGGGACAAAATGCCACACTTGTATCAACTTCATGACTCTCTAACATAGACAATGTACAGACTCGTGTATATCGTTTCCTTTAATCAGAACAATTTCCTTTAATCAGAACAAGAATACATTTGCAAATACATTTGGAGGACACCTCTTTGTTAGTACAGACATATAGGCACAGCTTGGACGTTACTGTGCATGTATATACATCTTTGCTTTCTAAAATGTGTGAATTTACCTTACCTACATCTGTTTATCACCAGTAATCTCACAGGCTGGGCCCAAATTGCCAACATAATATTCTGCATTCACCGACAAACACAACGGAACATAATACATAATGTCAATCACATTTGGCTGCAGTAAAACATCTCCTTGAATTAAATATAAGATCTACTATTTTGAGTGATAAAACTGTTGTTTCTGTTCATCAATACTGATGTGACCTTATTAGAAAGGCACTGAAGGTGAACAGAACCGATAGTGTCCAAGTGCCCCACTCTGATGTACATGTATTGTGCAACTCAAGCAGACAAAAAAATAATAATGATAATAATGAAAAAAATACAAGTGATGAACAGTGTTTAGTGTTCCCTTGGCAAGTTAGACAAGTCAAGTGGCCAACTTCGTGAAGGTGAGGTACTTAACTTGCGTCACTCTCCTCACTCGAATTAAACTGGAAACCATCTGCTGGGATGTGATAAGTGATCGTCAATACGTACGATAATGTCTTGACAGACTGTAGCATCTCTCTCTCGAACACAAGAAAAGAGAATGGAAACGGTCGGTACAATGTGATACATCATGTCGGTTAATTTGTCGCTGTACAGTGGGTAATTATATCGCGTCTCTCTCCTTCGCTGCCGAGATGGAGTTTCTTTTTAAGTGAAGACGCTTTTTGAAGTGTTGAAGTTTGTGTGACAACTTGGCTTGAAGGGTTGAAAGTTACGAAAAAGAACTGAAATCTTGACAAAATCGCTCTACTTCGTAAAATTAGGCCTGTTTTGTACAGGACTTGGTAGCGTAGTCTACTGGACTAATCTGGTCATGTTTGGTTTCACTTTAAAGCTACTTGTATCGGCAACACGGTCATGTACATATCAGACAGATTTTTAAAAGGCGCTGAAAAACCTGAGACTATTTAGCAACTAATTCATTTTCTTCCTTCCACTGCACAACCGCTATCAGCAGGCGTAATGTGCATGGTCTGCCCTCTCTGGCTGAAACAAGGTCAGGTCACAGCTAGGGGCTTCTGCAACTAAAAGAGTCAGGTTGGGAGAGCAGTGATCTATATATCTATATCTGTTTAAAGTATATACAGTATCTAATCGGCCAAATTTGTTTTCCTTGGGAAACTTTAATGCACACAATACCTATCTATATTTCTATCAACATGTATTTAACTATCAAGCTGTCAAGCTGTCTTGAAACAGTGAAAACACAACAACAACAACAACAAACAAACAAAAAACAAAACAAAAACAAAACAAAAAAAACTATCTGAACATTACACAATTTACTGTTTTCAGTGACTCTTTGGTTTTAACCTTTCAGCAAACCTTTTTTATTACCTCCCTTCCCTCTGCTGAGCACTTTGCATCCCCCACCCCCACTCCTTCCCTCTCTCCCCTCTCCCTACACAGATACACATAGGAACGCTTAAGCACCAATGCAATTTTCAGTGACAGTGATGAAGCCAGATAAATAAAAAAAAAAAAACGAAAAAAAAAAACAACCCCAAAACAAAAACAGCAAAAAAACCAAACAAAAAAACCCACCCCATAGTTTTTACAGATTTTCTGTAATGGATGGTTGTACACTTCCCGACGAAGAGAGACAAGGCATTCTGCTGAGAAGATGTGACATGCGTGATGGTTTACTGTCCCACTGCTCTGACCACACTCTCTCGATGCCTAACGATGATCTCATGATCCGAACACGGGAGGAAACATCCACTGTACAGTTCAGTTTCAGTTCAATTTCTCAAGACGACGTCCTCCGCGATTGGAATGATTCCATTGCACAAATGTCACAAGTTCCATGTGGTGGAGAGGATCCAGAATCATCCCGGCACAAGTCTTAAGCCTGCACATACACCCACGAGCTAGCCAGTCTTGAAGTCCTACCTAGATAGTTCCATAATCTTAGGGTCGTGAGGTGGCAGAGACCTCAACTTTTCCCGGGGCCAGCAGCACGAGGGCGGCACCCAGTTCCGATGATTTTTTTTCGCATAATTGGCTGTAAAGATGATATGCTCTCTATAATTTTCCATTGCTTTTATTCTTGCTTTTATTGCTTTTATACTTTCTCCCTATTTATAGCCATGCGTGTGTGTGTGTGTGTGTGTGTGTGCGTGCGTGTGTGTGCGTGCGTACGTGCGTGCGTGCGTGCGTGCGTTTGTCTGTTTCAGCGCTTAGATTTGATTTTATCAAGATTTTGCGCTATATAAACATTGTAATTATTATTATTATTATAAAGATATTTTTCAGCGTTCTGGGTTTGCTTTAATGCGTGTACACATGTTATTTTGCCGACACTGCGTAGACAGTAATGTTACTGCACAGTCTGCATGACCCGTTTTCGGTGGGTGATCATGCCGGGTGTCGTGATGTTTCGATAAGCCACCGAACACAGGTATGGTTTTACAGGGAAAAACAAAAACCAACTTTTTCAGCTGTCCAATAATACTCAGAAATAATAAACCGCCTTACACTGCCGCTTTCGCTGACCGTTCTTGTTATACCGATGCTCAGTGGATCTTTTAAAGGAAATAAACGCAAAGCAACAAACAAACAAATAAACGAACAACAGCGTTGGTAAATTCACTGCTGCACTGCCTAAGGTGGGTATATATATATATATTTAGCCAACCAATCAACCAACCACACAACCCCTCCTCCCCCCCCCCCCCCAAAAAAAAGAGCAGCCAATGGTAAAGCAATACCCAGATTATATCAGCTGTTAAACAATCGGATGGCGATAATCACATTACGTCATTATAGTGTCATGAAAACAAACACATAAAAACAAACAAACACACAGACAAAGAAACAGCAAAACAAAAACAGCCAACCATCCGACCAAAAACAAAACAAAACGAACAAACACACAAACAATACAAACAAACAAAACAAACACACAAACATACCAAACAAACAAATAAGGAAGCTGGTGGATAGGGTGAAGGAGACAAAGGGTTAAGTTTCTGTTTTGCTTTGCTTGCATGGTTCACAATGCAGGATGCTGATGGACAGGGTGCGGGTATCAAAGAGTTAAGGCACCTTTCTGGTGAGCTCCATTACCCACTGGATACGGGTTTTCTCAATCCTTCTTCCTCCCTCCTCCCCCCCCCCAAACCATCCCACCCTTCCCCCTAGACTCTGAGTGGAGATCTTGGTACTTGTCTTTCGGAAAGAGATGATAAACTGACATCCCGTGTGCAACACGCAATATGTGCACGTAAAATATCCCACGGCCACAAAAGAGTTGTACTTGTCAATATTCTGTACCAAAACAAACAAACAAACAAACAAAAACAAACAAAACAAAAACAAATAAGCAAACAAATAAAAAACAGAACAAGCAACCCTCCCTCACACATACACACATGCGCAAGCAAACAACACACACAACACAGACACAACACACAGACACACACACACACACACAACACACACACACACACACACACACACACACACACACACACACACACACTTTCATGGGTTAAAAAAACAAACAGGCGGAGAACCCATTTAAAAAATAAAAATCTTTACAGGTGAACAAAAATAAAGGAGATCCTATTCAACAACAGCAAAAACCTACCTGCTTTCACAGATATGCACAAATAAACGGAGACTGTTCCCAAAAAAAAAAAGAAGAAAAAAAAAAAAAAAGAAAAAACATTCACAAGTAATCAAATATAAATGGAGACTGGGTAAAATAATAACAATCCATTTTCACAAACAAACAAAAAATATATGGAGAACACGTTAAAAAGCAGAGAGAGAGAGAGAGAGAGAGAGAGAGAGAGAGAGAGAGAGAGAGAGAGAGAGAGAGAGAGAGAACTTGTTTACCTGTATAAGCTTCACGAACCTTTCCTGTGACACACCTATGCAGACGACTTTCTCAGTTACACATAGACAACGCTTCCTGATTTCAAAGCGTTTTGCAAACTACCGCTTTATACTACAGCGCGTTAGGCCTGCTTATGCGGCTATTACGAAGCAACAGAAAAAGGACATAGGTAAATATGCCCGCAAGCCGAATGGCCGATTAAATATACGTGCTCAAGGTAATCCCGCATCCAATCAAAAAGCACTACTCACGTCATGTAAGTTAGTTTAAACCCTGCAGCCAATCAGAAAGCTTCGTTTATTTAACATCAGCTACTGTAAAACGGTAGCCAATCGCAACACAGCTTCTGTCATGTCCGGGAAGAAAAGAACGAAACGAACGCCAGCGTCGTTTTGCCAATAATCACGTCTTTTTCTCACCCCTCCTCATCACCCTTATTCCCTTTAGTTTCAGTTTCGATACACCCATTTAAGTGTCACATTCTTCCAACGCGAAGAAAAGTAGGCCTACATAAATCAGTAATGCAGATAACATCACTTCTTAGTATTGCACTTTCTGCTTATCCTATACATGTTCCACGGTAACTGATATGTTTTTTTTTTTTACTAATAATCTGTTACATTGAAAAAAAAAAAGTCAAGTTTACAAACAAATTGATAGTACTTTATGCACACTGTGTTTGAAGAACAACGGCCCGCATTCCTTCACGTTAATGAAACAAACAAACAAACAAAAATCAGATCATTTTAGATGTTTTTCTCAATCAATGCGAGTTACCAGAATAAAACCACCAAACATGCAATGGATTAAAAACAACAAAAATAACAACAACAACAACAACAACTGCAAGAACAACTACAGCAACAACAACAACAACAACAACAACAAAACCAATGTTTCAAAATATGACCATTAAAAACTATAACAGATGTGGTGGTGTCACTAAATTTTGTTTTAGTTTTATACTCGTGAAAAACTTCGTTGCTGTCTGTTAATATCTTTTTTTTATTATTAAGTACACTCGTACACACGTACACACACATGCCCATGCCCGCACGTGGGCACGAGAATATCTTTTCCCAGTGGGCAGGTGCTGGGTAACAAACAATAACACTGAAATTGACAACTAACAAGCACTCAAAATCGAACAAAACAAGCAAACAACACAAACACATACAGATATATACACACATACTCATACACACAAATACTTATACATACTCACATATACACATACACACATACACAGACACAGACAGACACATACACACGCACGCGCACACAGACACAAACATACACACACACACACACACACACAAACACACACGCACCACACACACACACACACACACACACATACGCGCGCACGTGCTCGCGCGCGCACACACACACACACACACACACTCACATACATCACATACACATACACTCACACACACACACATACACATACACACACACACACACATGAACACACAGATGAACACACACACTGACACAGACACACACAGACACACACAGACACCACACACACACACATACAGACAACACACACACACACACAAACGAACACGCACACACACACACACACACACACACACACACACACACACACACACACACACACACACCGTCTAATATCACTTATAGTGAAAAGACGTTAAATCAAGCAACGAACGAACGAACACACACACACACACACACAAACACGCCCACACACGCACACACA
>JAPXFY010000019.1:71040360-71045360 GCA_030674185.1 Monoplex corrugatus
GATGACAACCATGATACCATGGAGTTCCATCCAGGATTGAGACCGCGTGACAGGGCTGTACTCTATGCTTACTATCATCATATCTCCTGGCCTCGACCAGGCCCGACAGATACAGACACCTGTGGTGCTGGTCAGAAGATTTGAGCAACACTCTCATTGACGCATCCGTGGAGTGGATGAGACTCGACTGTGTGGTCCCAGTCTTCCCAATGAGCCCATTGCACGCTCAACTCTTCCTCAACAATGCCTGAAAAAGTTTTTGATAGACCAGCTGGATTTCGACGTGACAGTTTCAGTTTCAAATTTTTGAAGATGACGTCTCCGCGCCAGGAAAGAAATCCATACGCATTAACGTCACATGTGCAACATGACAAATCTTACACAGACCACAAACCTTATACTGTGTATTAACATTGAACATCAACTGACTGGCAGTCCCCACTGTAATGTTTGTGGACTTTGAGCCTTCAGAAAGGTGGACAGAGAGAAAATAGAAAAGAAAAGTAAGTACACATACCAATGCATTCGCGCATATAACCTAAGGACATGCCCCTGACGTCGACCACTCCGTCCAATTTACCGCACAGGGGATTTAAAAAACACACCCGAATACAAATATAAGCATTCCTAAGGACACCAAAACATATAAAAACGGGCATAAATCACCCAAAATTGCACGGCATATCTCATCTCCCTAGAGCCAAAACTACACTTCATACATGTATTCAGTTTTCAATCCTGAAAAAAGTACGCGAGACTTTATCCAACACATACAGGTGAATGGACCAGCAAGGCAGAAAATGATAGGAAGAAATGACAGAAAGGAAAGAAAAGGGTGATAACAAAGAGAGTGACCAAAAAAAAAAAAAAGAGGACATCTCTAGCACAACATTTCCAGAAGGCGTCTAATATCACTTATAGTGAAAAGACATTAAATCAAAGAACGAGCGATTTCGAGAAGGCGGGGATACTATTTATACTGAAAGAGCCCCAGGCATCCCCACGGGGGGGAATTGGAGACAACAGCCCAGATGATTGGGGCGGCAAGAGATAGAGATAGATGGAGGCCCATGATTGCCAACGCCATGCGGCAAGGCACCTGATGATGATGAGCCCAGAAGCGAGTCCACTGGAGGAGTGTTGCTGCCGCCCTACGCTCCACTAGCAACCTTAAAGAAGAAAGGCTCACAGCCAATCTCTCTATTTATGTCTCTGGTCCCCTCTTCTCCCTTTCTGATGACATTTAGGGATGTATACGATTCATTACGTTGAGTATTGTGATGGAGTCCAGTGGGGAAAACACAGTCTACCACCAGCTCCTGGGAGACTGGCGGGGGGTGGGGGGTGGGTAGAGGGGGAGGAAGGGGATGATGATTGTGGTGGTGATGGTGACAGTAGAGGTGAGGATGGTGAACGGGGTCCTTGTGTGTGTGTGAGCGAGTGTGTGTGTGTGTGTGTGTGTGTGTGTGTTGTGTGTGTGTTGTGTGGTGTGTGTGTGTGTGTGGTTTGTGTGTGTGTGTTTGTGCGTGTGTGAATGTCTGTCTCTCTGTCTGTATGTATGTATGAATGTGTGTATGTGTGTGTATGCATGTGTGTATGTAGTGTGTGTGTGTGTGTGTGTTGTGTGTGTGTGTGTGTGGTGTGTGTGTGTGTGTGTGTGTGTGTATGTATGTATGTATGCATTTGTGTGTGTGTTCGTTCGTTCGTTCTTTGATTTAACGTCTTTTCACTATAAGTGATATTAGACGGGGGAGGGGGGGGGGGGGGGAAGGGGAAATAAAAAAAGTGAACAAAATAAAATGTAGAACGATAGTTGGACGGGTTGGATTTGGGCAGAGGGAAGACAGAGGAAAAAGACATTAGCAGGTGGGGGAACAGTAAAATGGAACGAGAACTTAACACTAACAATTAACTTCAACAACGTGAAGGGAAATTGTAACACTAAAACACAAACCGAATAAAGTTAAAGTAATGCATTAACAGGAGCTAGGACTGTGTACTAATGATTCTGAAATTCTAACTAACAAAGTTTGATCTGATGTAATTTTTTGGAAATGATTTTTAGAATACTTTTCTTGAGTAAACATTTTCGGTAAAAAAGAACGTAGCATTTTGCAGTAGAATAAACAGTGAAACAGTGTGAACTGTTCGCCGCAAATACACTTGACATTTTTACAATATTTTGTTTTCAATGCGTTTAGCTGAATACGAAAACAAACAGCAACAATCGATCTCAAATGATACATGGAAGAATACTGCAATTTTTTACATACATTTTGAACGGTAAGTTTTATCATTTGTTGTGACACAAACTGTTCATTTGAATGTTCATGAAATCGAGTCCATGAGGCTGATTCGAGCAAGTTGCAAGCTTCTTTTACGGAGGTATGAACATGTAATTCTATAGCATTATCAGCATTCTGGCGTCTTGTTAGCTGCTCTGTCAACTATTCATTGCCGTGAAGACCAACGTGAGAAGGCACCCAGCATAAACTGATATCTGTACCTTTGACCCTTAAACGATGTATAAGATGATTTGCCTCAGTAATTAAATCAGGTCTTGTGTCGGCATTAAAAGACCGTAAGGCATATAATACAGATTTTGAGTCAACAAAGAGAACTACTTTGAAAGACATGGGTTTAAGATTTACTAGATAATGCAATGCTTGATTAATAGCGACTAATTCCGCTGTAAAGATAGATAAGTTTGCCCCAACGAAAAATGACTTTTATCTTAAATTTTGGAACATAAAATGCTGCTCCAGCACATTTATTTTCTAAGACTGATCCATCGGTAAAAATGTGAAGGTGGGTACGGTATTTTTCATCGATGTGTTCTCTTGCTGTGGATATCGAAATGTGTGTGCGTGTATGTGTGTGTGTGTGCATGTGTGTGCATGCGTGCGGGCATGTGCGCGCGCGTGTGTTACTTAAAATGATCAACATTGAACACAGGTTCTTTCTCTGTCTGTCTGTCTGTCCGTCTGTCTGTCTGTCTGTCTATCTCTCCGTCTTTCTCTTGATCGTCCAGTCCACTGTTCTCTGTCTCTGTGCATTTTTACTGGATCGTTAAGCAGTGATCTGCACAGTATCTTAGCGATGCACGTGAGACAATTCATTTAGCGAGTCTCCCGAGCTGCATATTCTGTACCGGCGTCACTATTCTCATGGCAACAAAATATATAGCGGTCAGAAATGGGCACCATACACAAATTTGATACAAACTGACAGAAATGGGCACCATACACAAATTTGATACAAACTGACAGAAATGGGCACCATACACAAATTTGATACAAACTGATTAAGACAAAAGGAGTAAAATATTGTTATAAAAGGCTTTTGTCAATAGAAGTTATGTATCATACATATACAATTATATAATTTTCTTGCCAAGAAATGTAATATATAATAATAATATATTTTATTTATATAGCGCAAAATCTTGACAAAATCAAATCTAAGCGCTGAGCGTATACATGCATACATACCTACATACATATGAGCGTATACATACATGCTTACATACTTACATACATAAATCTAAGCTGAGCGTATACATGCATACATACATACATACATAAATCTAAGCGTATACATACATACATACATACATACGTACGCACATGCATACATAATAATTACAATATTTATATAGCGCAAATCTCGACAAAATCAAATCCAAGCGCCGAAAAGACACACACGCACGCACGCACGCACACACACACACACACACACACACACACACACACACACACACACACACACACACACACACACACACACACACACACAACATGCATGGCCACAAATGGGGAGAAAAGAATAAAAGCAATAAAAGCAAGAATAAAACCAATGGAAAACCACAGAGAGCACATCATATACAATTATATATTAAAACAAAGTGATTCCCCTCCGAGCGGAGACAGGCTGCAGAGGGGGGTTGAGTGAGGTTAGGATTTTATGCAGAGGAGAAAAGGTGAGTTTTGAGAGCGGACTTGAAGGAGGCAAAAGTAGGTTGCTGACGGACTGAGAGAGGAAGTTTGTTCCAGGAGAGTGGACCAGAAACAGAGAAGGCTCGTGGACCATAGGTATTGAGCTTAGTGCGTGGAAAGCGAAAAGTCAGAGGATCGGAGGCAGAGCGGAGGGTACGTGAGGGAACATAGATCTCAAGTAGGCTTGACAGGTAATCGGGGGCTGCGTTATTGAGGCTTTTGTAGCACATGGTGTCTAGTTTGTACTGTATGCGCTTTGATACAGGGAGCCAGTGAAGTTGTGCCAGGAGGGGAGATATGTGGTCAGCTTTTTTCTTTTTGAGTACAAGGCGTACAGCATTGTTTTGAATGCGCTGTAGGATGTGAATGGTGGAGGCAGGAAGACCAGACAGGAGTGAATTGCAATAGTCAATGCGAGACATTATGAAGGAGAGAACGAGTTTTGCAGTTGTTTCGACAGAGAGATACTTCCTGATCAGGCTTATACGATGGAGATGATAGTAGCAAGATCTGGCAGTTTGAGAAACAAAGTTGTTCATGGACAGGGTAGAGTCAATGCAGACACCAAGGTTTTTAGCTGAATCAGAAATTGGGACTGATGTGTTACATAATGGGAGAGAAAGAGGAGGCAGCTGGGAAAGTTTCTGACGGGTGCCAATGAGGATAGCTTCTGTCTTGTCGTCATTAAGCTGAAGTCTATTGTGTGTCATCCAGTTCTTAATGTCCGAGTAACACTCAGTGGTGCGAGTCAACAGGCGCTGTATATTATCAGGTGAGTCACTATCTTGAAGTTGGGTGTCATCAGCATAGAAGTGGTGTTTTATAGAGTGGGAGTTGATGATGGTGGACAGGGGGGAGGTATAAAGAGTGAAAAGAACAGGGCCAAGGACAGATCCTTGTGGAACACCACAGGTCAGGTATGTAGGTTGAGAGTAAGTGCCATTGATGAGAACAGTTTGTTTTCTGTTTGATAAATACGAAGTGAAAAATGTATGGTTTTTATAT
>JAPXFY010000019.1:71060360-71065360 GCA_030674185.1 Monoplex corrugatus
TTCCGTGTCGCACAAAATTTGTAATGCGTCGTGAATCCAAATCAGTTGCAAGAATAACGCTATACAATATTGATTTGTTATTAGTATTGTTTATAATAATGATAATGACAATAATAATGATAATAACAATGATTATAATAATATCATTATTATCATCATCGTGTCATATCATTGTCATCATTATCATTATTTTTCTTTTTTTTTAGTATTGTTACTTTAGCCCCCCCCCCCCCCGTCCATCTCACACACACACACACACACACACACACACACGCACTCACACACACACACACACACACGCACGCACACACACACACACGCACGCACATATATACACACGTACATGTACAAGCGTGTGTGTGTGTTTGTGTGATGTGTGTGATGTGTGTATATACGCATGTGCACGCGTGTATGAGTGCATGTGCACGCGTGTATGAGTGCATGTGCGTGTGCCTGTATGCGCGCGCGTGTATTTATATATATACTGCTCAAAACAATTGAAAGGCCACCTGCACTTTTTGTGTCATTTCATTAGACGTCGTATTTATAAAGAATGCAAAATTTCTCATAAATCTTTTCATTGCACTTGGTTGTATGCTTCAATAGTCCACCTGAGTTTACTCACAAATCAGTTCTGTCTCTTTCGTGCACATCGCAGGAGTCAGCTAAAGATAGGCATCAGCCCCACGAAAAATGGGTGCAAATCAAACAAATCCATATGACACAGCAGAATTGAGCAGTAGCAAGACTGCAATGCACGTGCAAGCCATGTCGATCGTGAACACAAATCATCAGTTTGGATGCACTGTTGCGTATTTGAGGTCGCGTTCGAGACACATTTCCAACCATGCCCCAAAGACGACGATTAAGCGATGTTGACCGAGGGCGGGCCATGGCGTGGCTACAGGATGGCATAGGGATCCGAGAAGTTGGTCGCCGATTAGCTGTCAGCCATTCAGTCATTCAGACTTTACGAGACCGCCACACTGAAACAGGTAGTGTTGCTGAACGAAGACGACCAGGACGTCCGCGGTCAACTTCAAGACAGCAAGACAGGTTTCTAGTCGTGTCGGCTTTAAGGCAGAGAACAGCCACCGCCAACACACTCAGGGCGCAACTGCGAACAGCTGTCAATGTTAATGTCAGTGACCAGACAATTCGGAACCGGCTGAGAGAAGGAAACCTGCGTTCAAGGCGACCCGCCGTCCGACCTGTCCTGACAGCTGCTCACCGCGCTGCACGCCTGGCATGGGCCCGACGTCATCTGGCATGGACAAGGCAGCAGTGGAGAATGGTGCTGTTCACTGACGAATCCCGCTTTACCAGATCCTTCCATGACGGCCGAATCCGCGTCTGGAGGCGACAGGGAGTGCGGTACCACAATGCCACTGTGATGGAGCGTGATCGCTATGGTGGCGGATCCATCATGGTGTGGGGTGGAATGGGGATGGCCTACAGAACCCCCCTTTACCGTGTGCAAGGCAACCTGAATGGTGTGGGCTACAGGGATAACATTCTGCAGCCTCTCGTACTACCGGCACTGCAGGCCATGGGACCGGGCGCCATTTTCCAGGACGACAATGCAAGACCTCACAGAGCCCGAGTCGTCAACGACTTCCTGCAGCAGCAGCAAGTCATCCACATGGACTGGCCAGCATGTTCACCGGATCTCAATCCCATCGAACACCTGTGGGACGTGCTGGGCCGACGACTTCGAGATAACCACCCCCCACCAGCTGACCTCGACCAGCTGTTCCAATTTCTTCAGCAAGAATGGCAGGACATTCCCCAATTGACTCTGAGGACACTGGCTCAGTCCATGAGACAACGATGCCGCGAATGCATTCAGGCCAATGGCGGACACACACGATTTTGACTTTTTTGGGTGAGCTGCAACTTTTCACATTTTTGAAAAATGGGGTCATGTCCATCAACCTCAAACTCTTGTTATTGACATTAATTTGGTCAATGAATTTTGTTGATTATCGGTTGATTAATGAAAAAAGTACAATTTACATTCATTGTTATTAATTGTTTGTGTTTCGACATGGAATTGCGAGATAGTTTCTCAGTGGCCTTTCAATTGTTTTGAGCAGTATATATATATGTGTGTGTGTGTGTGTGTGTGTTTTCCCTCCCGGTCTTTCACCTCGCCCTCCCTTCCACCCCCTCCCCCCTTCACCACGAACAAGCATCTCATTTTTCAGCAATCTCAATCTCCTTTACGTGCTAACATCAGATCACTCAGATCGTCGAACGGACTGCCAGCGTCCGTTAAACCCCCTTCCCACTATGAGCGAAATGACGGAGTGATCGTGTTTTTGGGCCTAAAAATTCGTTAAAGTTCTCGATGAATCCTGTAGCATTCCCACTACCAGACCCTTTCACTCCTAGCCAGCTTTGAGTGATTGTGCACGGTCAGATCACTCCGTGGTCGAGATTTGTGTTCAAACATGTTTAAACACAAGTGGCACCAACTGCATCCATCGTGTCCAATTTGCATACCGCGGGAAAATTTTCGGTTGCGTGCGAGCCTTGCCAGCCACAGTCTGAGGCGAGGCGAGGCCGCGCGGGCGATAGTATTCCAATATGAGTGACTTGGCATTTTTTGGATTGAAATGGTCTCGACACGCAATAACTCCGGAGTCATCGTGTTTTTGTTGGACTTGTTTGGATTTTTATGAAATAAAGTGGTCTAGGTCCGTGTGTATGTTTGTGTGTGTTTGTTTGTGTTTGTATGTGTGTCAAAAAGTATCTAGATGTGTATGTTGATTGTTTTTTCTTTGTTTTCAGTGTGATATGTATGTGAGTGTGTGTCGTATGTGTTTGCTTGTGTTGGTTTTGGGTGTGTGTTGAGTGTGTTGATTGTGTGTTGCCACATGATTCTGGAGTCATGTTTGTTGACTCTGGTGTGATTGACACAGTATGTTTTTGGCTATAAAAGCGGGTGTCCCAGCAAGCCAGTTCAGTTCGTCACAACTTGTTTGCTGCTGGAATTCACGATATATGCTGCTCTGGTTGCGTGGCACACAAGGCATGTACACCACCAAGATCAAGGCCAAGACCAAGACCAAGATCAAGAACAAGGCCCTCGAGTCCACCGGAGACGACAACAAGCAAGAAGGCGTTTCTGGGTCCGACCCTACCTGTTGGAGGAGAGGAGGAGGGCTCTGGGACACTACTACACCCTCCTGGATGCTGAGATGCGTGATCGTGACATTGAACTCTTCAGGAACTACACACGCATGCCTCCTCAAGTCTTCTTTGAGATTCTTGATCTCATCACCCCAGCCCTGACAAAGCAAGACACGACTTTCAGGCTGGCCCTGGAGCCTGGACTCAAGCTGGCAGTGACCCTGCGTTTCCTGGCAGTAGGTGATAACTACAGGTCACTGAGCTATGCCTTTGCAGTGGGCATGTCCTCGATCTGTCGTTTCCTGCCTGAAGTTTGCGATGCCATTGTGGATGCTCTGAGACCTGAAGCCTTTCCAAGGGGGCTCGATGCTGACGGATGGAAGGCCAAGGCAGCCCAGTTCTGGGAGAGGTGGAACATGCCCCATTGCATTGGAGCCATTGATGGAAAGCACGTGTCCATTCGCAAGCCCTACAACTCAGGCAGCGAGTACTACAATTACAAGGGCTTCTTCTCCATCCCATTCCTGGCGCTTGTTGATGCAGAATACCGCTTCTTGTGGATTGAGTCTGGAGCCAAAGGCTGCATGGGGGATGCCCAAATCTTTGGAGATTGCCCCTTCAGACAGCGTCTGGATGATGACGAGATGAATCTTCCTCCTCCAAGCCCCCTCACTGATGACCCAGAGGACGACGTTCTGGTACCATACTTCATGGTGGCAGATGATGCATTCCCAAGCAAGACCTACTGCGTCAAGCCCTACTCCAGGAGGAATCTGGAACCCAAGGAGTTGATATTCAACTACCGTCTTTCCAGAGCACGCAGGGTAGTGGAGAATGCATTTGGTTTCCTGGCAACCAGATTCCGCTGCCTCCTCAAGGTCCTGGAGTTGGGGCCTAGAACTGTACGCAGTGTGATCAACTGCACTGTTGTACTGCACAACATCATGTTGTCAAGGGTCCCACCAGAACGTCATGTCTTTGACAGGGAGGACAACAACCACGTAGTCATCAGGGGCAAGTGGAGGGACCACATCATCTGGCCTGAAGTCGCCCAGCCTGGTCCTCGGACGTGCAACCAATGAAGCACTCCAGGTGAGAATCAATCTCACAAAACTTCTTTGGCAGTCCTCAAGGCATCGTGCCATGGCAGTGGGACAGAGCACAGGTCCGAAACCCACAGCCAGAGCCTCCTGCGCCCCGTTCGACCTTGGTCTGACACTTGATGAGTCTGATTGATCTTGGTGGTGTCAAGCATCCTGTCTACATATAGGTCCTCTTCAGGACCACGAAAACTTTAATAATAATCAACTCTCTCTCTTTTATCTCTGTCTGTGCCCCCCTCCCCCAAACAATTAACCCATTGCTTCAATCCAGGCACTTCAGTAGGCTCACTCTCCCTCTCTCTCTCCCTTTCTCTCTCTCACTCTCTCTCTCTCCCTCTCTGTCTCCCTCTCTCTCTCCCTCTCTGTCTCCCTCTCTCTCTCTCACTCTCTCTCTATTTTTTTTAAGACGTCAGTTGCATGCAGGGTTGCTACTAAAGCCACATGGTTATTTTCTTGACGTTTATTTTCCACGATTAAAGTTTGTGACTGAGCGTCCCTTCTGCATTGGTCTGGTGTCTGTATGTGTTTTTAAATGTAAAAATGGACCAAAATTGAACTTTAATATCATGGTTCATTTACATCTGTCTGCGTTTCTGTTTGACCTTCCGAGGTTTGTGCATTGCTTGCATGCTATGGAGTGCCAAATATACAGAAACTTTATTGCATTTAGTGATAGAACCACTCTCTCTCTCTCTCTCTCTCTCTCTCTCTCTCTCTCTCTTGTTGTGTGTTGTGTGTGTGTGTGTGTGTGTGTGTGTGTGT
>JAPXFY010000019.1:71072860-71080360 GCA_030674185.1 Monoplex corrugatus
AAGAAGAGAAGAAGAAGAAGAAGAAGAAGAAGAAGAAGAAGAAGAAGAAGGAAAAGAAGAAGAAAGAAGAAGAAGAAGAAGAAGAGAAGAAGAAGAAGAAGAAGAAGAAGAAGAAGAAGAAGAAGAAGAAGAAGAAGAAGAAGAAGAAGAAGAAGAAGAAGAGAAGAAGAAGAGAAAGAAGAGAAGAAAGAAGAAGAAGAAGAAAGAAGAAGAAAGAAGAAGAAGAAGAAGAAGAAGAAGAAGAAGAAGAAGAAGAAGAGAAGAAGAAGAAGAAGAAGAAGAAGAAGAAGAGAAGAAGAAGAAGAAGAAGAAGAAGAAGAAGAAAAGAAAAAAGAAGACGACACGCGACGACAGACGACGGACGACGACGAAGAGAGAAAAGAAGAGAAGAAGAAGAAAGAAGAAGAAGAAGAAGAAGAAGAAGAAGGAAGAGTAGAGTGATCTACAATCACTTTTATCTGTCTAAACTTCGCAATGGCTTCTGCTTCTGCCACAATGGTCTTTTGACGCCAAACTCTTGCCAAAACAACCGTCTTTATACAGAAAATCTAGCTCATCGCTTGTCGTTGCCGTATGAAGGCCGTGTTGTTGTGGTAGAATAATGTGCAATGTGTTTAGAAATTTCGGTTTGCTAAAATGTTCATTCCAGTGACCTCAAGACAGTGGCGTTTTGGTTATTGTGTATACAGGGAAATGATTGCTTGGCAGCTGAATATTCGTTTATTTATTCGTCTATTTATTTGTTTGTTTATTTTTACAGACAAGTTACAAGTATGAGACCTATCTAATCTAATCTATCTATCTGTCTGTCTCTATCTATCTATCTATCTGTCTGTCTATCTATCTGTCTATCTATCTGTCTATTTATCTATCAATCAATCTGTCTATCTATCTATCTATCTATCTACTTATCTATCTGTCTGTCTGTCTATCTATCTATCTATCTCTATTTATCTATCAATCAATCTGTCTATCTATCTATCTATTTATCTATCTGTCTGTCTGTCTATCTATCAATCTATCTCTCTCACGTCTGTCTAGCTATCTCTTTTTGTCTGTCTATTTTCTTTTTGAGTAGTCTATCTGCTAAATCCAAATTGCCTTTTCAATGTAAAATCGGTCAGTCTGTCTGTTTGTTCCATTCCTTTTCCGTGTTCTGTCTGTCTGTCTGTCTGCTGTGCTCTCTCTCTCTTTCTTTCTCTCTCCCTATCTCTGTCTGTCTGTCTGTTGTCTGTCTGCCTCTGCTCTCTCTGTGTCTCTTTCTCTCTCCCTGTCTCTGTCTCTGTCTGTCTGTCTGCTCTGCTCTGCTCTGCTTCTCTCTCTCTCTCTCTCTGTGTCTGTTTGTCTCTAGCTGTCTCTCTTCCTCCCCCTCTCTCCCCCCTCCCCGCCACCTTAAGCTCCCACCCAGAGCGTCAGTTTATTTAGAGTTCCTGCACCTGCCATCCGGCCTTCCACTTTTCCACTGTCCCCTCCCTCCCTCCCCCCCCCCCACACACTTGCATCTATCTACCTGCCTCCTTCAACTCCGTACCTGGCCTACCTTTGCTCACCTGTCTAATGCAGACTGCATTCTGGCACCAGCAGGAGCATCTTTCTATACTGGCGAGCTGGATGACTCAGTTTCAAAGAGCCGGCAATACATTCTACAGTTCGATGCCTAACACGGCCGATTAATATAAATAAAAACCAACTAACCAAGCAAGCAAGCAAGTGAGCAAGCAAGCAAGCAACCAATCAACCAAGATTTTCTGTGTCTAACAAGGCCAATGAATACAAATAAAAAACCAACCAACCAACCAACCAACCAACCAAAAGGCAACCAACCACCTCACCAACCCACCAACCGGCCAACCGACCAACTGACCATCCAACCAACCAACCAACCTGCCAGCCAGCCAACCAACCAACCAACCAACCAACCAACCAACCAACCAACCAACCAGCCAACCAACCAACCAACCACCTCACCAACACACCAACCCACCAGTCAACCAACCATCCAACCAGCCAGCCAACCAGCCAACCCACAAACCGACCAACCAGTCAACCAACCAGCCAACCAACCAGCCAGCCAGCCAACCCACCAACTGACCGACCATCCAACCAACCATCGAACCAACCAACCAACCAACCAACCAACCAACCAACCAACCAACCAACCAACCATCCAACCAACCAACCATCCAACCAACCAACCATCCAACCACCAACCAACCAACCAACCAATCAACCAACCAACCAAACACACAAACAAAACACACATCCCTCAAGAGATAATTCGATACGGGGTTGGTGGGAGGTAGAACCTTGTCCGACCAGAATTTGAACTCCAAACCTCCACTTTCCAGTCGGCTGCTTGGCTCATGGGACCACTACACCAACGACTATAGCAACAGTCTTTAGGTATATAGCTACCTGTAGGTCTACCTCTAGTCTGCTTGGCATTATCGCAGTCGCTATGAATGAATGTCTATCCAAGAGTCTGACGCATCGAGCAAGTCTAGCTATCAATTAATTGAACAAGCGCTATGAGGTAGAGGATGATCTCAATTGTATCTTGGGAGCGTGGGTTGATGGGTGAGCTTGTGCTGTGTGTGTGTATGTGTGTGTGTGTGTGTGTGTGTGGTTGGTGTGTGTGTGTGTGTGTCGTGTGCGTGTTGTGTGTGTGTGTGATTGTGTGTGTGTGTGTGTGTGAGTGGTGGTGCGTGTGCGTGTGTGTGTGTGTGTATGTGTGTGTGTGTGTATGTGTATGTGTTGTGTGTGTGTGCGTGGTGCGTTGTGTTGTGTTGTGTTGTGGTGTGCTGTGTTGTGTAGTGTGTGTGTGTGGTGCGTGTGCGTGGTGGTGTGTGTGTGTGTGTGTGCGTGCGTGCGTGTGTGTGTGTGTGTGTGTGTGTGGTGGTGCGTGCGTGCGTGGTGTGTGTGTTGTGTGTGGTGTGCGTGTGTGTGTGGTGTGTGTGTGTGTGTTTTGTGTGTGTATTGTGTGTGTGTGTGTGTGGTGTGTGTTGTGTGTGTGTGTGTGTGTGTGTGTGTGGTGTGGTCGTGTGTAGTGTGTGTGTGTGTGTGTTTGTGTTGTATTGTGGTGTGTGTGTGTGTGTGTATGTGTGTGTGTGTGTGTGGTGTGTGTGTGTGTGGTGTGTGTGTGTGTGTGTGTGTGTGTGTTGACGGGCAGGTACGTAGATATATCAAAAGATGAAAGCGGGAAGACATAGCAGCACTCTTTCTTCCTGGACACAAACAGGCCACCATACCTGTAATCCCTCCCCCCCTCTCTCTCACACATACAAATACACACCCATGCACGACACCACATCCTCCACCAACACATCCACACACACACACACACACACACACACACACACACAACAAACACACACACACACAAACACAAAAACACACACAACACACACACACACACACACACAAACACACACAGTCATAGATACACACACACACATTCACACACAGGCACATAGACACAAACACACGATACGTTAAAATATATATATATATATACATCTTCAGGCATTCATTTGCATGACGTTCGCATGCAGGCACAAAGAATATATATATACAGATATTAAGAACACACTAACATAGAAGAAAACCTAACTAGATCCATACTATAACATCACAAATAAAAACAAGCAGAAATCGTCTTCAGTTCTATGATATAATACTTAAGGGTTTATCTCAAGGGTTTATCAACATAACACCATCTACCTAATTTATATCTGTAGCTTACTCAACTCTTGATCTACTTAGCACTCTTTCTATTACTCTCACAAACAACCACCTACCCGCCCCCCTCCTTCTCTCCTCTCTCTCTCTCTCTCCTTCCCTCTCTCACATACACTCTCAAACACACCAGTGCTTACTTGATCATCTCTCACCTCCATTTAAAGAAAGACATCATATGCATGAGCGCGAGGACAAGATAGCATACTGTAGGGCCTGCATAAAATGCACAGCCATTTCACTGTGCAATTTGGAAGTCGTTCAAGAAAGATTCAGAGCATTCGGACAACTTCGTATGTGCTCCATCTAACTCTGCCAGCAATTGTCTGATAGATTTCCTTGAGCTAGCGCAAAACTCTGAGTGCTGGCAGGATCTTGAAGTGGGGAAGTAGGGAGGAGGGACAATCATCGTCAACATCAGGTGCCCTGCCACATGGCGTTGGCGATCATGGCCTTCCATCTGTTTCTATCCCTTGTTGCTGCAAGCATCTCTTCCACCCTCTTTGTCTTCAGCCACTCTGCAAGTCTTTCCAATATCTTCTCCCTGGGTCTACCTAGTGCTCTCTTTCCCTCCAGCTTTCCTGTTGTGACCAGATGCTCCAATTCCTCTTTCCTCATTAAACGACCTATAAATGTTGCCTGTCTTTTCCGAATCTTCCTTATGAATGATCTTCTTGAGTCTGCCTCCATCAAGACTGTCTCGTTTGTTTTCTTTGTTGTCCATGGAACTCTCAACATTCTTCTTAGAAACCACACCTCGGTTGCCTCAATCTTGTTCTGGCTTTGTTGACTGTCCACACCTCACAACCCCATAACATTATCGGGTCTATATAACACTCAAGAACTCTCTTCCTGATGTTGATTGATAGGCATTTGTTGGTAAGAATACTTTTCATCTTCTTGAATGCTGTTTTGGCTTGGCCAGACAAAGCAAGGAGGGGATAGATCCTGAAACATAAGTGACAACAGGATGATGGAACTTACAATGGCAGCCAGGAACAGACAGTGTTAATGTGCGGGTGACACAAACAGGATGATGGAAACATTACAATGGGCAGGCCAGGGACAGACCAGTGTTTAATGTTGCGGGCTGACACAAACAGGATGATGGAAACATTACAATGGGCAGGCCAGGGACAGACCAGTGTTTAATGTTGCGGGTTGACACAAACAGGATGATGGAAACATTACAATGGGCAGGCCAGGGGACAGACCAGTGTTTAATGTTGCGGGTGACACAAACAGGATGATGGAAACATTACAATGGGCAGGCAGGGGACAGACCAGTGTTTAATGTTGCGGGCTGACACAAACAGGATGATGGAAACATTACAATGGGCAGGCCAGGGGACAGACCAGTGTTTAATGTTGCGGGCTGGGACTAAACTCAAGATATCAGATCTTGCAATGTCCAAAACGACGACGTTGTTTCTTCACAATATTAACAGCAAAACGTTATCGGTATCCAATGTTTGTAATGTTTACTGTCATCAAAGAAAAGATCTTCACTGTTGAACCTGGCAAACATTGGCTGAACCAGGCAAGTATGTCTAGGTTCTAACTGTATATCTACAGATTGTGTTTCTTCGAGTGGCTGTCTTATTTGATTCTTATTTGTTTTTCAAGTCGAAGAAGTTGTGTTTGTTACTCAAGAGACTTTGTCAATGCTAGGGTTTATGTGCGGGGTTAAGACTTGTGCCGTGATCAGTGTGGACCTTCTCCATCACATGGCATTAGAGGTGTCATTGCGTAAGGAATTCATTCCGAGCGCAGAGACACGTTATCATGAGAAAGTGAATCTGAAGTGATGTTCATTCTGTTTATGTTTATTACGTGATTTTGTTTGTCTAAGCTTTCTGTTGAAAGGTTCGGGTTATCATTTTGTTGTATGTGTAATGCCCCTAAGGGACTAAAGATGAAAACATTCTTGAGTACTTGAATCTTTTTCAGCGAGACTTGTTACAGGTGTTGTCCGTCGCTATATTACAGACCATTGTCAATACAACCTGTACAAAAATCAATCGTTTTCAACCAGCCGTGGCAACCGATATCAAAGCTACAACTACACAAACACCCCATGACTTGGATCCGCTCAGATAAACATTTGTACATGTTGTACAGAACTGTCATTGTTTTGTGGGCTAGGTGGTTCTTTTGGTAGAGCCGTGAAGTCAAGATCTGATGTCTCAAGTTCAAAACCAGCCTTCAACATACAAAATGGCCTGTTCATTGTCCCGTCCGACAGTCCGATCAGTTTGATAACTAAGCGTCAGTATAGTGTTTTATGTGTCCTCTTCTATCCCCATAATTCAAAATCAAGACATTGCTAGTGCATATTTTTTGTGCAGGCTCAAGGAGTCTGCGGGATAATTATTAGCAGATTTGGATGGACATTTTGTAAGACTAGAGAAATTAGAGCACCTAGTCACAACAGGAAAGCTGGAGGGAAAAAGAACACCAGGTAGACCCAGGGAGAAAATATTGGACGGACTTGCGGGTTGGATGAAGACAGGTAGGGTGGAAGATGTACTAAAAGCAAAACAAGATACATTCGTATGGAGGGCCATGATCGCCAACGCGTGCGGCAAGGTACATGATGATGGTTGGGCGGAGCGCATATGAAATTGTCTGAGTGCGATGATACACTTTTGAGCAAAACTCCAAATTCCAGAGATGCCGACATAAAACTACACTTCACAAGTGTCCTACGGTTCAGATCCACTCCAATAAACACTCCTACATATTGTGTATAACTTATAACAGGATGGTCAAGCCATCGTTTAACATTTTCTTCTCTCTCTCTCTTACTCTCTCTCTCTGTCTGTCTGTCTCTGTCTCTTTCTCTCTCTGTGTCTCTTCTCTCTCTCTCTCTCACAACCACACACACACACACACACACACACACACACACACACACACACACACACACACACACGCACACACACACGCACGCACGCACACGCATACAGAGGCAAACACACACACACACGCGCGCGCGCGCCCACACACACACACACACATAAGTTTGCAAGTACAAACACACACCCATTACACACGTGTGCGCGTGAGCACACACACATACACAACACACCGACACACCAGAACAGACAGACACACACAGACACACACACAGACAGACAGACACACACACACACACACACACACAGAGTTACACATATGACGAGTCAATCTGTGTTTAAGGAGAGAAAAAACTTTCTCTCTCACTTCAGCCCAAAAATTTATTTTCGTTTAGAAAAGTGACTGACAGTGTGCATGAACGTAAAGACAGGTACTGACGTCTCTTATCTACAGCACACAAGGGCACAATGATCGTTTGGTGTGTTATCTACAATATCAGTTTATATATACTGTACATACACACATCGTTAACCCTTTGACTCCCTACCCTATCCACCAGAATCCTGCATTGTCAACCATGGTAGCAAAAACGTAACCCTTTGATTCCATCACCTATCCACCAGCATCTGCATTGTCAACCATGCTAGCAAAAACTTAACCCTTTGATTCCCGTAACCTATGCACCAGTATCCTGCATTGTCAACCATGCTAGCATAGCAAAAACTTAACCCTTTGAATCCTTTACCGTATCCACCAGCATCTTGCATTGTCAACCATGGTAGCATAGCAAAAACTTAACCCTTTGACTCCCGTACCCTATCCACCAGCATCTGCGTCGTCAACCATGGTAGCATAGCAAAAACTTAACCCTTTGAATCCTTTACTGTATCCACCAGCATCTTGCAT
>JAPXFY010000019.1:71092860-71135360 GCA_030674185.1 Monoplex corrugatus
ACCTTAAAATCAGACACGAGAACCCGTCAGGTGGGAAACGAAACACCCTGTTTTGAAAGGACAGAGAATGTAAGATATGTAGGTACTGAGGTATTTTTAGAACTGAGAACACACCCACCCGTGCAAACAAGATGACACACGCCATGTTTCCGTGCAGTGATCAGGGAAAGACCCAGGATACCAGACCTGACAGACGGAACATGCACAGTCTTGTTCCCAATAGGTAGGCCAGAAAAACTCAACATACTCTCCAGGCCTCCACAAATATTATTACAAAAGGCACAAAAACACATTTCCGATTTCATATACAGATTCTTAACGAAAAATAGTGACATTAACGAAAGGCCAGAAAGGAAAAACAAACAAAAAAATAACTCCAAAACAGCCAACAAAACAAAAATCCCACTTACCAGAAATGCTCCAATTAGTCCTAAACACGTCCTCGAAACCAGAAATATAATTTAACAGCCACACAAATACAATCTTTTCTGGTTCTTTTTGCACAAAATCCGAAGATTTCACCTTGGCTTCCAAGCACAATTCACCAGTACAGATGGTAACCTAACTTGTCCGTCGCCACTAGGCTAATGGTTGCCAGCTAGCACAGCTCTCGAGGTGGGTGTGTCGATTCGCACTCGCGAAGTGACGCGCGCTCTGATTGGCTCTCTTTCTCGACTGCTCTTTGCTCTCATTCCTGCCTTGAGCGCGAAGATCGAATGATAACAAGGTTCCTGGTCTGATCAGAGGCGTATTTACAGTGTTTATGGTTTGATCAACACGGCAAGCAAAGACAGTGAAGGAAGATTAAGTGAAGATGAGGTATGCGGTTGTTTGTGTTCTCTTTTGTTACGGCTTTTTTAGGTGGCCACATTATTAAAGTAGCGATTGTGTCGAGTGGGTTTACGATAGGCATGCTAATGGTTGGTATTCAGCGGCCGTTAGAGACGTGTGTTTGAATGCAATCAGAAATGGATTTCCATGTTGCCATAACGTAGGTCTATTTTATGATACAGAAAGCTTCGTGTCTCTCTTTCTCTCTGTCTCTCCCTCTCTCTCCATCTCTGCTCTCTGTCTGTCTCTGTTAGTGTCTTTGTGTCTCTGTCTGTCTGTCTCTCACTGTCTGTCCCCATAATGTACGTTATGTCACTGAAAATGAATTCATTTTATTCTACGTTGTCCAGCTCTTGAACATTTCAGAGTTTTGTTCATTCAGCCAAAATACCACCATGATCTAAATCATTCCTGACTGACAGACTGATAATACTTACGACTTCAAACAACAAACAAACAAACAAACAAACAAACAAACAAACAATAAATGATGAATGCATGAATGAATGAATAAATGAATAAATAAATAAATATGAATGAACGTACAGTTAGAAATCTGGCAACCTACATCTATATAGTTATGAATAGAAACGAAATTGCCTTGTCTTAACGTTGGGTTTTTGCACATCCGTGACTATTACGACTAATTTGTATGCTCTTATTGAGTCATTGAATCATTGATTCATGAAATACTAGAAGGTAGAACGAGAACGATCATTTACTCTACAAAACAAGACAGCTACAAACTATGAATTAAATAAGCGTTTTCGTTTTATTTTCTTGTGTTTCTGGTTTCTGTTTGCTTGAAAAAATTAATGGTAGTTGCTTTTACTGTTTCCACAATGTTTAAAAGATGTATCGCTGAAGATCAACTACATGAATAATTTTGTGTTTCTGTAATATTCATAAATGTGTTCACACTTCTTTAAATGGGTCTTTGACACTTTATAATTTCTGATTCTGATTCTCTCCTCTCTCTCTCTTCTCTGTTTTTTTTTTATCTCTCTCTCTCTGTCATCCTCTCCCTTACCCTCCCACTCTCCCTCTCTCTCCCTCTGTTTCTTTTTTTTATCTCTCTCTGTAATCCTCTCCCTTTCCCTCCCACATCTCTCTCTCTCTCTCTCTCTCTCTCTCTCTCTCTCTCTCTCTCTCTCTCTTGTGAGTCTCTGATAGATTTCAAGAGAAATAGTATACTTTGCACAGGCATTATTTTTGTGTGCTACTTGTTAACATTGAAAGCAATCATAAGACTTTACAGTTATTAAGCTGTTTCACATTATCATTTGAAATCCAATACCTTTCATTCCTCTTGAAGCTGCCTGTGCTTGTATGTTTTGCTCTAGATCTTTTTTTGCAGTTGTTAATTGTTATGAATATCGCTTAGTTGTGTGTAGTACAAACTCCTGTTTGCTGAAGACTTGGCAAGAACATTTGTTGTTAGCTTGTAAATTCTGCTGTCAGTTGTGTATGTATGTATGTTGTATGTATGTATGTATTTGTTGTATGTATGTATGTATTTGTTGTTGTATATGGATGTTATGTATGTATGTATGTATGTATGTATGTATGTATGTTTGTATGTATGGATGTATGGATGTATGTATGTATGTTGTGTGTGTGTGTGTGTGTGTGTGTGTGTGTGTGTGTGTGTGTGTTTATTGATTCTATCGTCAGTTTTGAACATGATATGGTACAATATTTGTTCATTATTGGGTCATGCTTGATAGACAAATCCATTATATATTCGTTATATAGACAAGACGTGCAGCCATTGATAGTTTGTTTGTCCAAGCACGCACTCTCGTGGACACACAAGCTTGCCCGTAAACAGACCACACAGACACAGAGATTCGCGCATGTGCGCGTAAGCACCCCCCCCCCCCCACACACTCTAACACACACACACACACAAACTACACACACACATACATACCTTCACACACACACACTAACACACACACACACTAACACACACACATACATACATACACTAACATACATACACTAACACACCACATTCACACACACACACGCACTCACACACACAGAAATACACACACACACACACACATACAAACAACACAGAGAAATATACACACACACACACATACAAACACACACACACACACACACACACACACACACACACACACACACACACACAACAAACACACAACACACACACACACACACTAACACACACACTAACACTAAAACAGAACCGAAATTAAGTTTATGAAGATTTTCGTGCTCGTAAATCGATATGAATGTACGTGCGTGCATCCGCGTTGGTGAGTATGTATACATGTGTATGCACGAAAACCTGTGCGACTATGAGTCACATGCCTGTAGTGGATATACCAGAACAAATGCTGAAGAGTGGCATGCATTGTTGGTCATGGTTGCACAAGTATGTGCATGAAATTACATATGTGTAGCTTATTGATGTAGTTATTTAAGTCGAGAACGTTTGTAATCGCTTCTTGCCCGATGTCAATAAAATTGCATATGTGTAGCTTATTGATTTAGTTAGTTAAGTCGAGAATGTTTGTAATCGCTTCTAGACCGATGTCAATAAAAATGACATAAGAGGGTAGCTTATTGATTTAGTTATTAAGTCGAGAAGTTGTAATCGCTTCTAGACGATGTCAATAACTTTCTAAAATTGAAATAAGAGGATGCTTCGAACTGTTATTTTAAGAGTATTGGTGAAGATCTGTTATCGTTTAGCGTCTTGATAGTGAATCTGTGTGTGTGCGTGCGTACTTGTGGTGTGTATGTGTGTGTGTGGTGGCGTGAGTGTGTAAGTGTGTGTGTGTGTGTGTTGTGTGGTTGTGTGTGTGTGTGTTTTGTGTGGTGTGTGTAATTTTCAGAGACATGTTAAGAATTCATACAGTAAAGAAACAACGAGACAGTATTGAAGAGGTAAACACAAAATGAACATTAGTAAAGATTGGGAAAAAGACAAGCAACATTCATAGGACGTTTTACGAGGCAAGAGAAATTAGAGCACCTAGTCACAACAGGTAAGCTGGAGGGGAAAAGAGCACCAGGTGGACCCAGAGTTTTCCGAGGTGGATGAGACAGAAAGGATAGGAGATGTACTTGCAGCGACAAAAGATAGATTCGTATGGAGGGCCATGATCACCAACGCCATGCGGCAAGGCACATGATGATGATGATAAAATTCAACAAGAAATATTTTTTACATCAGGTATGGACAAAACGTCTCGCTATATACAATAAAAGTGTCAATGTTATTGACATGGAAAATCCCGTTCTTGCCGCCTGCATAACAACGTGTATTTCTTTAAAGTTTGTGTTTCTGTGCGTGTGTGTGTGTGTGTGTGAGAGAGAGAGAGTGGTGGGGGGGGGGGGAGAGAGACAGAGCGAGCGAGAGAGAGAGAGAAAAACAAAGCGAGCGAGCGACTGATACAGAGACAGAGGCTGACAGGGACATAGCGAGAGAGAGAGAGAGACATAGTGAGAGAGCGACAGAGAGAAAGAAAGAGAAAGCCAGAGAGAGAGAGAGAGGTCGACTTACTATTGACAAAACCCTTGTCGTGTTCACAGTCTACATGGTCAAGCCATATCTGGTGATGAATGTACACCCCTTCCCTCTTTTATCACCAGTTCCTGCTAGCTTCCATGGGATTTTAATGGTCAGAAGAGTTAAATAATTTTTCTCTTGCATCCCCTAGTGCACTTGACAGACGAGAGGGACCTCCGGTACTTTAGGGTGGATCCTGTTCAGTCGCAGTACCGGCACTGCTCCACCCTGAAAGGACCTCGATGGACGAGCGCCATTCTCTGTCTGATGTAGATGTCCGTGTTGACATTTGTGTTATATTGCAGGGTACTATAGTTTGTTAAAAGACGCCTGCAGGCCTGGTACCTCTGACTTCTGCCCTCTGTCTGATGTAGATGTCCGTGTTGACATTGTTATATTGCATCATGGTACCATGGTTTGTTAGAAGACATCTACAGGCCTGGTACCTTGACTTCAGCCCTGTGTCTGATGTAGATGACAATGTAAACATTTGTGTTATATTGCGTGGTACTATAGTTTGTTAAAAGACGCCTGCAGGCCTGGTACCTCTAACTTCTGCCCTCTGTCTGATGTAGATGACAATGTAAACATTTGTGTTGTATTGCATGGTACCATGGTTTGCACAAGGCGTCTGCAGGCCTGGTACCTCTGACTTCAAACCTAGACAAGTCAACGGTATGTGTCCTCTTACAAGATGTACGCAGTATGCCGTCTTGCCAGTAGCAGTCAAGGTGGACTCTTTGATCTCGAAATAAATAGGACTGGTGGTGATACGTTGGAGTCTTTTATTCAGTTAAACTAACCCCCCCCCCCCCGTCTGTCTCTTCAATATTGTGTGACTGTATCAAGGCGTAGAAGGTGTAACAGTGTTCTTATATATGTTTAAACAAAGACTGACAGATTTGTTTATTGAAGAATGGTCTGGCATCATCAGAAATCGTGACAAGTTCGAGATCTACAGATCATTTAAAACCTTTTTTGAAAGACAAAAATATATTTTGGATATGGATATATACTGTTTTAGAGTCGTTATTACTCAGGCAAGATTTAATGTACTTCCGGTTAATAGTAGTTTGCATCTCTATAACGATTCAGAAGAGAAAAAATGTATGGTCATTTTGCAAAACGCAGGCTGAAACCGAATATCCATTATGCATAGACCCCAGACTGACAAATATTGGCTATAGATTCAATGTGTCCAGGATCGTTTTCCATACCAAAGAGATGAAAGACATTTTGCATTTGAACTGAAGGAAAATGAAACTAAGTTTGAGAATTTGCTGATGTTTTGTAACGGCCTTGTATCAATCTCACACGATATCATAACTACACTTTGAGGTATTGTTTATCAATCGCCTGTTGTTGTATATCATCAAGATTATGCACCAGACCATGTGATTCCTCTTATATGATTGATCTGTTTTCTTTGATGCCCGATAAACTCATTTATATTCATTGTTTAATGTGTCCGTTTAGCAAAGAAATAGCATGAAATGTGTATAAAAACCCTACCACCATCCCCAAATTGTATGTATTGTGGCTCAGGGCCGAGGGTCATTAAAACGTTTTGAAGTCTGAAGTCTCTTTCTCTCCCCCACCTCTCTCTCCCCCTCCTCTCTTCTCCCCTACCTTTCTCTCCCCCACCTCTCTCTCCCCCTCCTCTCTCTCCCCCTCCTTTCTCTTATCTGTGGACAAAAGTTTAGACTCCATCCCTTACTTCCCTCCACTCGCACTTGTGAAGGAGATCACTTGCCAAAATCACATCGAGCGACGTTTACTCTCTCTCTCTCTCTTCCTCTCTCTTTCTCTCTCTATCACACAAACACACACACACACACACACACACACACACACACACACACACACACACACACACACACACACACACACACAAACACACATACACACAAACACACATGCACACACACGCGCGCACCATATACACACACGCAAAGCACGCTAGCACATACACTACATAACATCTTCTCAGCAAGCTCCCCTCCCCTAAAACAGTCAACAATTGATAAATGGCTTCGCCAACAGGTTGTAAAGTAACAATCAAAGGCTTACGATAAAACAAAGACATCTACAGAAACTATGGTAGGGTACTCACAGTCAAGATGTGTCCACACAGTCACGAGTATGTCGGCCTGCAATAAACTGGCAAGTAAGACACACTCTGATCTTGTGATGAAATGTACTGTTTACATATAATGTAAGAATGTTTTGGTCAGTTGGACTTTACCTTGTCTCCCAGTATCCAGGCAACGGTAAGTTTAAACGAAAATCCCACAAAAAGCAACCAATCAACTTTGAGCTAATAATTTCTACAGTTGGAAAATAAAGTATCTTTGTCAATATCAGGTTGATAAGTTTAAATATTTGGAACGATCATTTCACCAAACGGCAAAATGCACATCAGCAGTAGCCAGCAGAATCGCCTAGCCAAACAGCATTCAAGAAGATGAAAAGCTTTCTTAACAACAAATGCCTATCAATTAACATCAGGAAGAGAGTTCTTGAATGTTATATAAAACCGATAGTGTTATACGGTTGTGAGGCATGGACAGTCAACGAGCAAAGCCTGAACAAAATTGAGGCAGCTGAGATGTGGTTTCTAAGAAGAATTTTGAGAGTTCCATGGATAGCAAAGAAAACAAACGAGACAGTCCTGATGGAGCAGACACAAGAAGATAATTAATAAGGAAGATTAGGAAAAGACAGGCAACATTTATAGGCCATTTTATGAGGAAAGGGGAATGTGAGCACCTGGTCACAACGGGAAAGCTGCAGGGAAAGAGAACACCAGGTAGATCCAGGGAAAAAAATATTGGACGGACTTGCAGAGTGGCTGAACACAGAGAAGATGGAAGAGATGTTTGCGGCAACAAGGGATAGAAACAGATGGAAGGTCATGATCGCCAACGCCATGTGGCAAGGCACTTGATGATGATGATGATGTCAATATCATAACCCTCTCTGTGTCTCTGTCTGTATGTCTGTCTGTCTGTTTGTCTGCCTGTCTGTCTGTCTCCCTCTCTCTCTTCCTGTCTGTCTGTCTGTCTCCCTCTCTCTCTCTCTTTCTCTCCCACATAGCATCATCATAATAAAACATTTGATATCAGGTTGACCTAAAAGTTGTGCTGATACATAAAAAAAGTCTGGGACAGTCACAGTGGACAAGGAAGCTCTGGAAGGCCATCTCAGGAAAACCTATCCCGACTTTCAGAGCGAGGCACCACTTGAAACCCAAGGTCTGGTTCTGGATGAAATACTGGAGGAAATATTCAATAACAAGCCACCACACTGGATGAAGTAAAGAATGAGGTAGCGTGAGCCAGAGCTAAGTCATCACCTGGGCCTAACGGAATATCTTATCTACTGTACAAGAAGTGTTCCAGTGTCCTCGAGTGGCTCCACAAACTGATAAGATCAGCATGGAGAAACATGAAAATCAGTAACCAATGGATGATAGCTGATGAAGTGTACATTCCAAAAGAACAGAACTCAAATGACATCAGCCAGTTCAGGCCGATATCACTTCTGAACATCAAAGGGAAAGTCGTCTTCTCTGTCATGGCAGCAAGGCTCCTGACGGGAAACGAGTATGGATTTGTCAGCCCAGAAAGGAGGCATCCCAAGAGTGTCTGGCTGTGTAGAGCACGCCACGATGATTTCGCAAGCAATACAAAGAGCTAAAACGGAATTGAGGGACATCAACGTGGTGTGGCTCGATTTGGCAAATGCGTATCGATCAGTCCCGCACAAGATGATTCAGCTGGCCCTGGAGATGTATCATGTCCCCAAGAACACCCGAGAAATGCTGAAGAAGTATTTCCATGGCTTCTCAATCCTCCGGTTCTCCACAAAAGAATACACTAATGAATGGAGCAGTTTGGGCTGCGCAATTTCTGCAGTACTGTTTGTTTTAGACTGGGGGTTATCTTGAAAGCAGTAGCGTGGCCCAGCTGACCTCAGAAAGGGACACCAAAAATGCCCCCTCTAAAAGCCTGCATGGACGACACAACATACTTTGCACAAAAGAACAGGAGACACGTGCGATCCTGAAGCAGTTGGACAAAGCTGTCGCCTCATCTAGGATGAATTTCAAACCGAAAATGTCACGGAGGCTCTCACTGAAGAAAGGTAAAGTGACGAAACAGCAACGTTTACTGTCGCCAATCAGTCCATTTTGACAGTGGCAAAAAAAACAAAAAAACAAAAAAAAGTGACAAGCCTCGGGATGGGGTATGACGACTTTCTGAAAGGTACACAAAGAGGTAAGGAAACCAAGCGAATGGCAGAAGAAAGTTTACAGGTAACAGACCACTGTGGCCTTCTTGGCAAATACAGAGTATGGTGCCTGCAGTTCATGCTGATTCTGAAGCACTTTTGGCCTTTGTTGATATACAATGTCTGCACTAGCACAGTGGAATCAATGGAGGCCAAAATCAACAAATATTCAAGGAAATGGCTTGGTGTCCCACCCAGTCTCACAGACATTGCGCTCTATTGTCGCCAGGCAAAGCTGAAGCTACCCCTAAAATCTTTTGTTAAGGACTACAAGATAGGAAAGGTCAGGCTTCTTAGCATGCTTGAAGACTCAGAGAAACAGTCGTGAGATCAGTCCAGCCAAAGCTAAGGACTGGCAGAAAATGGAAGAAAAACCTCATGGTCAGCGAAATAGTAGAGCACACATCAGAGCAATAGGCAATGACTGGGATTCACAAAACTAGAATGATGGTCAAAGGCCAACGGCAAGGCAAAAAGAGATCTGATAACACAGGAGATGAAAAAAGAAGAGGACTGTGAGACTTCAGAAGGCAGCCCGGCAAAGCCAACAGAAGCAGTGGAAGACTTGGGGAAAATGCACTCCAAAGACATGTAAGTCTAGGCCGGAATGACTCGTGGCATATGGCCCCTCTCAGAATCAGTTTCATCCTCAGATCTACGTATGACCTCTTACCCTCGAATGCTGGTCTGGTGACATGGGGGAAATCAGATAACGCTGCTTGCCCGCTCTGCCAGGGCAACCAGACAGTGGAACATGTCCTGACTGTTGGGCTGCCTTCTGGAGTCTCACGGTGTCTTCGTCTTTCTTCATCTCTCGTGTCATCAGCAGAAGGGCATCCAGGAGTCATGACCTGGATGTGGCCCGGCCCCCTTAGAGTGTCAGGAGTTAAGGGCCGAAACACTTGTTTGACGGGGGTTTCTCTTCTGAGGACCTTCTGCTGTCCGGCTCTCCCAGTTTCTTTTCCTAATAAACAAAACACACCCCACACACCACACTCACACACACACCACACACACCACACCACACACACAACACACACACACACATCACACACACATACACACACATACAGCACACCACACACATACACACACACACATACACACACATGCACACACACACATACACACACATACACACACACACACAACCACACATCACACACATACACACACACACACACAACACAACCACACACCACACACACACATACTACACACACACACAACCACACACACAATACAACACACACACACAACACACACACACATAACACACACACACACACAACCACACTCACACACATACACACACACAACCACACTCACCAACACAAACACACACACAACACACACACAACACACAACCACACACACACATACACATACACACACATAACCACACTCACACACATACACACACACACAACCACACACACACATACACACACACAACCACACACACACACATACACACACACACACACACACACATTAGACCTCGGTAAGATCAAGAAGCAAACAGATCCAAGTTACCAGCTTCAGCTGAAGAACGCCGATTGAGCTGACTGGGTCATGCTGCTAGACTGCCATCTTCCAGACTTGCCACGCCAGTCAAGTCCTGAACTGGAATCCACGAGGACAGCGAAAGGCAGGGAAGACCAAAAATAGACTGGTGCCAGACGGTTGACAGAGACTCTGGATAGATCCTGGAATGATGCCATAAGACTCTGCCAACCAAGCCTGTAGGACCGATCTTGCTGCCTCGAGCGGTGCAGGACACGGGAGAATTTAAGTAAGTCAGAGCTATTGTATTCATCTGTAGTCATCGTCTTACCAGTCCAGAATAATGACCTGGCTGTGTTCTGATGATGCAATGCTTTGATCCAGCATCCAAATCAACGTCATCACCAGAGACTGACAGACGCTGAAATCATAAACTTGGGTCACGCCTCATACACCTAACAGGCTGAGTGCACCTTAGGTTAGCACCCTGTATGTGTGTGTATGTGTGTTAGACAGAGAGAGAGAGGGAGAGAGAGAGAGAGAGAGAGAGAGAGAGAGAGAGAGAATGAGAGAGAGAGAAAGAAAGAGAGTGAGAAAGAGAGAGAGTGAGAGAGAGTGTGTGTAAGAGAGAAAAAGAGAGTGAGAAAAGAGAGAGAGAGAGAGAGGAGAGAGAGAGAGAGAGAGAGAGAGAGAGAGAGAGAGAGAGAGAGCCTGTGGCACAGTGACTAGAAACACAAACCTGACGCTGGATGTCGACAGGTAGACATGTGACCCTGGCTGGAACAACAATAGAGTCTGGGTTCTCTTACTTAGAACTGATTGGCACAACCTTGATAAAAACAGCTGATGCTGTTTGACCTGGATTTGTTTCTTAACATGATGACAGCAGTTAATGTGGTTTCTTATAGTCGAGTAATTCATACATGATGGAAACAGTGAGTGTTGTTCCTTAGAGTCGAGTAATTCATACATGATGGAAACAGCTAGTGTTGTTCCTTAGAGTAGAGTAATTCATACATGATGGAAACAGTGAGTGTTGTTCCTTAGAGTCGAGTTATTCATACATGATGGAACAGCTAGTGTTGTTCCTTAGAGTCGATTAATTCATACATGATGGAACAGCTAGTGTTGTTCCTTAGAGTCGAGTTATTCATACATGATGGAAACAGCTAGTGTTGTTCCTTAGAGTCGAGTAATTCATACATGATGGAAACAGCTAGTGTTGTTCCTTAGAGTCGAGTAATTCATACATGATGGAAACAGTGAGTGTTGTTCCTTAGAGTCGAGTAATTCATACATGATGGAAACAGCTAGTGTTGTTCCTTAGAGTCGAGTAATTCACACATGATGGAAACAGCTAGTGTTGTTCCTTAGAGTCGAGTTATTCATACATGATGGAAACAGCTGGTGTTGTTCCTTAGAGTCGAGTAATTCATACATGATGGAAACAGCGAATGTTGTTCCTTAGAGTAGAGTAATTCACACATGATGGAAACAGCGAGTGTTGTTCCTTAGAGTAGAGTAATTCATACATGATGGAAACAGTGAATGTTGTTCCTTAGAGTAGAGTAATTCACACATGATGGAAACAGTGAGTGTTGTTCCTTAGAGTTGAGTAATTCATACATGATGGAAAAAGCTAGTGTTGTTCCTTAGAGTCGAGTAATTCATACATGATGGAAACAGCGAATGTTGTTCCTTAGAGTCGAGTAATTCATACATGATGGAAACAGCGAATGTTGTTCCTTAGAGTAGAGTAATTCATACATGATGGAAAAAGCTAGTGTTGTTCTTTCATCATCATCATCATCAGGTGCCTTGCCGCTTGGCGTTGCGATATGGAGTTCCATCTGTCTCTACCCATTGTTGCCCCAGGCATCTCCTCCACCCTCCTCGTCTTCAGCCACTCTGCAAGTCCGTCTAGCATTTTCTCCCTGGGTCTACCTGGTGCTCTCTTTCCCTCCAGCTTCCCCATTGTGACCAGGTGCTCCAAATCCCACTTCCTCATAAAATGGCCTATAAATGTTGCCTGTCTTTTCCTAATCTTCCTTATGAATGATCAACTTGTGTCTGCCTCCATGAAGACTGTCTCGTTTGTTTTCTTTGTTGTTAATGGAACTCTCAACATTCTTCTTAGAAACCACACCTCGGCTGCCTCAATCTTGTTCTGGCTTTGCTTGTTGACTGTCCACGCCTCGCATCCGTACAACAGTATTGGTTCTATATAACATTCAAGAACTCTCTTCCTGATGTTAATTGATAGGCATTTGTTGGTAAGAATGCTTGTCATCTTCTTGAATGCTGTTTTGGCTTGTCCGATTCTGCCGGCTATTTCTGATGTGCATCTGCCTTCTGATGAAATGATCATTCACACATGATGGAAACAGCGAATGTTGTTCCTTAGAGTCGAGTAATTGACACATGATGGAAACAGTGAGTGTTGTTCCTTAGAGTCGAGTAATTCATACATGATGGAAATAGTGAGTGTTGTTCTTAGAGTCGAGTAATTCATACATGATGGAAACAGTGAGTGTTGTTCCTTAGAGTCGAGTAATTCATACATGATGGAAACAGTGAGTGTTGTTCCTTAGAGTCGAGTAATTCATACATGATGGAAACAGTGAGTGTTGTTCCTTAGAGTCGAGTAATTCATACATGATGGAAACAGTGAGTGTTGTTCCTTAGAGTCGAGTAATTCATACATGATGGAAACAGTGAGTGTTGTTCCTTAGAGTCGAGTAATTCACACATGATGGAAACAGCGAATGTTGTTCCTTAGAGTCGAGTAATTCATACATGATGGAAACAGTGAGTGTTGTTCCTTAGAGTTGAGTAATTCATACATGATGGAAACAGTGAGTGTTGTTCCTTAGAGTTGAGTAATTCATACATGATGGAAACAGTGAGTGTTGTTCCTTAGAGTTGAGTAATTCATACATGATGGAAACAGTGAGTGTTGTTCCTTAGAGTTGAGTAATTCATACATGATGGAAACAGTGAGTGTTGTTCCTTAGAGTTGAGTAATTCATACATGATGGAAACAGTGAGTGTTGTTCCTTAGAGTTGAGTAATTCATACATGATGGAAACAGTGAGTGTTGTTCCTTAGAGTTGAGTAATTCATACATGATGGAAACAGCGAATGTTGTTTCTTAGAGTCGAGTAATTCATACATGATGGAAACAGCGAATGTTGTTCCTTAGAGTCGAGTAATTATACATGATGGAAACAGCGAATGTTGTTCCTTAGAGTCGAGTAATTCATACATGATGGAAACAGCTGGTGTTGTTCCTTAGAGTCGAGTAATTCACACATGATGGAAACAGTGAGTGTTGTTCCTTAGAGTCGAGTTATTCATACATGATGGAAACAGCTAGTGTTGTTCCTTAGAGTCGAGTTATTCATACATGATGGAAACAGCTAGTGTTGTTCCTTAGAGTCGAGTAATTCACACATGATGGAAACAGTGAGTGTTGTTCCTTAGAGTCGAGTTATTCATACATGATGGAAACAGTATGTTGTTCCTTAGAGTCGAGTTATTCATACATGATGGAAACAGTGAATGTTGTTCCTTAGAGTCGAGTAATTCACACATGATGGAAACAGCTAGTGTTGTTCCTTAGAGTCGAGTTATTCATACATGATGGAAACAGTGAATGTTGTTCCTTAGAGTCGAGTAATTCACACATGATGGAAACAGCTAGTGTTGTTCCTTAGAGTCGAGTTATTCATACATGATGGAAAGAGCTAGTGTTGTTCTTAGAGTCGAGTAATTCACAATGATGGAACAGTGAATGTTGTTCCTTAGAGTCGAGTAATTCTACATGATGGAAACAGCTAGTGTTGTTCTTAGGTCGAGTAATTCATACATGATGGAAACAGCTAGTGTTGTTCCTTAGAGTCGAGTAATTCATACATGATGGAAACAGTGAGTGTTGTTCCTTAGAGTCGAGTAATTCACACATGATGGAAACAGCTAGTGTTGTTCCTTAAGATCGAGTAATTCATAAAATGATGGAAACAGCTGGTGTTGTTCCTTAGAGTCGAGTAATTCATACATGATGGAAACAGCTAGTGTTGTTCCTTAGAGTCGAGTTTTCATACATGATGGAAACAGCTAGTGTTGTTCCTTAGAGTCGAGTAATTCACACATGATGGAAACAGCTAGTGTTGTTCCTTAGAGTCGAGTTATTATTACATGATGGAAACAGCTAGTGTTGTTCCTTAGAGTCGAGTTATTCATACATGATGGAAACAGTGTGTTGTTCCTTAGAGTCGAGTTATTCATACATGATGGAAACAGCTAGTGTTGTTCCTTAGAGTCGAGTTATTCATACATGATGGAAACAGTGAGTGTTGTTCCTTAGAGTCGTGTAATTCATACATGATGGAAACAGTGAGTGTTGTTCCTTAGAGTCGAGTAATTCATACATGATGGAAACAGCTAGTGTTGTTCCTTAGAGTCGAGTTATTCATACATGATGGAAACAGTGAGTGTTGTTCCTTAGAGTCGAGTAATTCATACATGATGGAAACAGTGAGTGTTGTTCCTTAGAGTCGTGTAATTCATACATGATGGAAACAGTGAGTGTTGTTCCTTAGAGTCGAGTAATTCATACATGATGGAAACAGCTAGTGTTGTTCCTTAGAGTTGAGTAATTCACACATGATGGAAACAGTGAGTGTTGTTCCTTAGAGTCGAGTTATTCATACATGATGGAAACAGCGAATGTTGTTCCTTAGAGTAGAGTAATTCATACATGATGGAAAAAGCTAGTGTTGTTCTTTCATCATCATCATCATCAGGTGCCTTGCCGCTTGGCGTTGCGATATGGAGTTCCATCTGTCTCTACCCATTGTTGCCCCAGGCATCTCCTCTACCCTCCTCGTCTTCAGCCACTCTGCAAGTCCGTCTAGCATTTTCTCTCCTGGGTCTACCTGGTGCTCTCTTTCCCTCCAGCTTCCCCATTGTGACCAGGTGCTCCAAATCCCACTTCCTCATAAAATGGCCTATAAATGTTGCCTGTCTTTTCCTAATCTTCCTTATGAATGATCAACTTGTGTCTGCCTCCATGAAGACTGTCTCGTTTGTTTTCTTTGTTGTTAATGGAACTCTCAACATTCTTCTTAGAAACCACACCTCGGCTGCCTCAATCTTGTTCTGGCTTTGCTTGTTGACTGTCCACGCCTCGCATCCGTACAACAGTATTGGTTCTATATAACATTCAAGAACTCTCTTCCTGATGTTAATTGATAGGCATTTGTTGGTAAGAATGCTTGTCATCTTCTTGAATGCTGTTTTGGCTTGTCCGATTCTGCCGGCTATTTCTGATGTGCATCTGCCTTCTGATGAAATGATCATTCACACATGATGGAAACAGCTAGTGTTGTTCCTTAGAATAGAGTAATTCACACATGATGGAAACAGTGAGTGTTGTTCCTTAGAGTAGAGTAATTCACACATGATGGAAACAGCTAGTGTTGTTCCTTAGAGTAGAGTAATTCACACATGATGGAAACAGCTAGTGTTGTTCCTTAGAGTAGAGTAATTCACACATGATGGAAACAGCTAGTGTTGTTCCTTAGAGTCGAGTAATTCATACATGATGGAAACAGTGAGTGTTGTTCCTTAGAGTCGAGTAATTCATACATGATGGAAACAGCGAATGTTGTTCCTTAGAATAGAGTAATTCATACATGATGGAAACAGCTGGTGTTGTTCCTTAGAGTAGAGTAATTCATACATGATGGAAACAGCGAATGTTGTTCCTTAGAATAGAGTAATTCACACATGATGGAAACAGCTAGTGTTGTTCCTTAGAGTAGAGTAATTCATACATGATGGAAACAGCGAATGTTGTTCCTTAGAGTAGAGTAATTCACACATGATGGAAACAGCGAATGTTGTTCCTTAGAGTAGAGTAATTCATACATGATGGAAACAGTGAATGTTGTTCCTTAGAGTCGAGTAATTCATACATGATGGAAACAGCGAATGTTGTTCCTTAGAATAGAGTAATTCATACATGATGGAAACAGCTGGTGTTGTTTCTTTGGGTCGATTATTCAAGCATGATGAACATAAGTAACGCTTTTGTAGAGTCGATTAGTTCAAATATGATGAAAATAAATAATGTTATTTTTTAAGAGTTGATTAGTTCAAACATGATAAAACAGCAGGTTTTGTCTCTTCGAGTCAATCAGTTCAAATGCGATGAAAATATGAAATGTTTGTTAAAGTCGATTCATTCTTACATGATAAAAACAGCTAATGTTGTTTTTTTTAGAGTCGATTACTCAAAACAAGATGAAAATAGCTGGTGTTATTTGTTGTTATTGTTATTTTTGTTTAAAGCCCAGCCAACTGCACAGAGCCATACCAGGACTATAACCATTTCAATACACACACAATACTTCAACACGAAAGAAAGAAAAGAAAATTAAGTACATATATCAATGCATTCGTGCACATAATCTAAAGAGATGCCCCTGGCGTTGACCACTCTGTCCAGTTTATCACACAAGAGATTTGAAAAAAGATTATAAATTTAAACATAACTAAGGACTCTAAAACATATAAAAACAGGCCTAAATTACCTAAAATTGCTTTCGCATCTCATTTCCCTCGAGCTAAAAATGCTCTTAATGCACGTATTCAATTATCAGTCCTAAGAGAAAGTACGTAAGACTTTATTGAACACACACTGGTGAATGGACCAGCAAGACAAAAAAAAAGATAAGAAGAACATGACAGAAAGCAAAGGAATAAGGCAGAAACAAAGAGAGTGACAGAAAAGGGGAGATTTCAAGCACAGAATTTCCAGAAGATGGGGATACTATTTGTACTGAAAAAGCCCCCGGCATCCCCATGGAGGGCAGCTAATGTTGTTTGTTTAGGTCCATTCATTCAAACGTGATGAAAAAAGGTGATGTTTCTTTGTGTCGATTAATTTAAACATGATGAAGGCAGCTGATGTATACAACACATAAGGTTCTCTGTAAGACGTCAGTGACGACTTGGCTCTGGCTTTCTTAACCACTTTCTTTATTTCATATCATCATCGTTATTATTATCATCGTTATTATTATCATTATCAGTAGTAGTACTAGTACTGAGAGGAGGAGGAGGAGAAGGAGGAGGAGGAAGAGTATTGTCACACGCAAGTGCAAACGAGGAATGGAAGAGGCTGGATGAAGCAAAAGTTCACAAACTAGAAGCGTTCATAGAAAAGAGCAACATGGAGCACATATGGACACTGTAAGAACGCCTAAGGAATAAATGAGCCAAAGATGAAAACGTTTCCTCAAAAATCTTCTTTTTCATCGACACACCACAATTTTGCTGAGTAAGTGTACACATTTTCATGCAATCTCTTTTGTTTACTTTTTTTTCTTTCAGCCATCAGGCCAAACGTCTGATAAATTAAGAGAAGATTTTGTTCAAGGTTCATGGCACAATATCTTGGACTGGGATGATGAAAGGTACGGTGACATTTCCGAATTATATAACGAAAGCATAAAAAAAAGTTACGGAAGTCATCAATCTGAAATGTATAAAACTATAACAGCAGCAGCAACAACAACAACATTTGTATATTTGAAATATTGCAGCATCATAGAAAAACTCTTTGAATCAGTTGGTTAAATAATCTCGAAGAAATTAGAGTTTGCGTAACCCCCCCCCCCCCCAACACACACACACACACACATACACACTTCCGTTCATGTCAAAACTCAAAACTGCCTATCTGGAGAAGTTGCTCATGCTATAAGTCTGGCAAAGTTAAAGTTTTAGTGCTGATAACATGTTTGTTCCCAACACAAACTGTTATTTGTTCAGTAAATCAGCATGGGATTCCAGCCAGTTCAACAATTTAGCTTCTTTCAATTTCCTTCGTTTCTCTGCCAGTGTGTTGAAGGTATACACAAAGGGATTCAGAGCAGAGTTTAAAGGCAGAACAAAGATAGCCAAGGCCACATTCACCTCTCCAGGGATGGGAATACCAGACAATGCCAAAAGTCCACACAATCCAATGGGAAACCAGCACATGAAATCTGTTACAGCCACAGTGATCAGCCGCCGTGCTATGGTCATGTCTCGTGATGCTTTGGTCGTACTGGTTGTCATTGCATTCTTCTGTATTGACCAGTAGATGAAAGCTTGGCCGGCTGAGATCAGTGCAAACAGAATGAAATTAAAGACGTTCAGAACACCAAATGAATAAACCCAGCCTTTAAAAGTTTTGCGTGTAACCGGTAGGGGAATACAGATGCCTGTTTGACTGTAAAACTTCCACTCTGATGTTGCAGGCAGTAAAGGCAACAAAGCCAAAACCCAGCCAACCAACCAAGCCAGCAGACAAGCCACAAACGCTGATGTCCTTTCAAATCGCAAGGAGCTGAATGGAAACCGAAGGACCACGAAACGATCCAGTGTGATGAGCCAAATAGTCAGGGCTGACACTTCATTGGACAGCAGAGACAGAAAACCAGCAACCTTACAGGCCACACTGTTTGTCCACCAGACATCATAATAAAGATATTTACCACGTAATAGTTCATCAGCCACACCAATAATAGTAATATAGATACCCATGAGAAAGTCAGCCATGGTCAGGTTGGTGACAAACACACTGAAACCGCTTGTAGAGGTTTTCTTCTCTGCACACAAACGGACAACAAAACAGAAGACGTTACCAGTCACTGACAGACAGCTAATCACCAGAGAAACACTCGATATATTTCTGACTGCAGTAAATCTTCACATGATGAAATTTCGTCTTTTGGGGCATAGCAAAACGTATCATCAAAGTTACGTGGAAGTATTTCATGACAACATAGTTTATAATTCAATGTTGATATGGCACTTAGATAGAAAAGATTTTTGAATATGTCAGGTGGAAATTTTTTCACAGGACTGCCTTCCATGTACAGTTCAGATAATTGTGGCAAGAACTGAAAACCAACAGAGCTGATAGTATGAATGGCAGTGAAATTTATATTCAATTTCTGCAAACGTACGAACTTGGAGAAGACTTTACTGTCAAACACTGTCAGTGTGGTGTGTGACAGATCTATAAATCTCAGTGCACTTTGCTGAGTAATAGAATAAGGATCGTTGTAGAGTGAGGCGATAGGATTGTTGGACAGGGACAATGTTTGTAGATTTTCCAGACCAACAAAATAAGTCATGTTGACGCCTTGTAGTTTGTTGCCAGAGAGATCAAGAAAACGCAAATTGGGCAATTTCATGATGGACAGGACAGTCAATGAACACTGGGCAAGAATCAAACGAATAAGATAGGTTTTATTATTCACATCAGATAAATTCATTCCTGTACCTGTGACATCCAAGTAACGGAGCTGTGGAAAAAATTGAACAGAGAAAGGCTTATGACACAGAAACGTGTGACCTTGACACAAACAGCCCACAGGACACGTTACGTCACACGACAATTCGTCATCATATAATGGACAGTGAGGCCAGCCATCACACAGGTGGTCAGCATGCAGACACACTATAGACGTTCTACATCGAAAGAACCCTGGACATACCAGGTCGTGACATCCCTCTTCGTCCTCATGGTCCATGCAGTCGTACATGTTATTACATCGTGTGTAGACAGGCAGGCAGTCATTGAACTTACCAGGACAACGATAATGGCTGTCAGGACAGGACTCATTGGATTTCATCTGGGTTGATTTGAAATAAGTGATACCATCGAACTTAACGAGGGCAGGAGATGGAAAATATGGACACCAATCTATATGTTTTAGTCTTGTCCTAAGACACTGTTCTTCGTCTGATTCATCCTGACAATGGAACACTCGGTCACAGATAAGATCATAGGACACACACTGACCGTTAGTACAGGTAAACATGTTGACACAAGGAGGATGTTTACAGAAAGACTCATCACTCTTATCCTGACAGTCTTGTAGAATATCACATACCAGAGTGTATGACAACTTGGTGACGCCATCATCACAGTTAAACAAACCGTCAAAGCTGATGTGATCAACGGTTAGATCAAACCCATCTTGACTGTGTGACACGTGATCAGAGAAAATACAAGAACATGTGTGACCTTGACCACACACATAATACTGGTGTAAACCACACAGCAGAAATGAATGTGTCACGTGACCATCTGGACACGTTATCAGAGACTGTTGTCCCGTGTATGACCAAACTGCTGTCACGTTCAGTGATATTGTTTTGACAGAACGAAGCTGGTCCTTAGCCTGATTTACCCTGAATTCACAAAACGCGTTGATATCCATGTCCGATGCAGGGTCATCCGAGAGAACCACACAACCAGCAGTACAGAACCATCGTTCATTTCCTGTGTCTTTTGTATGTTGTGCTTCATGTTCAAAGCGAAAAGAATGATAAAGGACAGTCCTGTCTTCACTGACCACATTCTTTCTGTACATATTCGGTAAACGCGTACGTTCAACGAACACGCCAGTCCAGACAGTACCCCAGATATACACATAGGGTTTAGTTGTATTTTGAATCAGTGCACACCAATCACACTCACATTTTGGCATCCCAAGTACACCTCCCTCTATTGCACAATATCCACTGGCTGTTTTATACCAACTAGCTCTAGCACGGTGAAATCTGCGCAAATCTTCACTGCTGACAAACTTGTAGCAATGGTTACACAACGCCACCAAACCCTGACACTCAGGACTGCTAAAGGGACAGTTTTCTGTTTCATCCTGTCCATCTTCACACTCTGACATCATGTTACAGTCCAGATGGTGCTGAAAGCTGGAATAATGATCGACAGAACAGTTGAACAGTCCACTGGGTAAGATTTGGGGCGTGCTATTTTCAGTGTGCAAAGAAAACAAAAGTCGAAAACAACGTGCATTTTTACACAGATTTGCATTGAAGGAAACGGTGAGCTTTATAGTTCTGTACACATACGCTGTTTCAAAGGCATTGTGTCTGGTTTCACCTTTTACCAGCGTTTCTGATCCATTGGTGTCATGTGAATACAAGCTCAACAATACATTGCTGTGATGTGTATTTATCCTTCGTAGACTGATCACAATGGTATTTCCGGTCGGGACCTGAATACTCCTGTTCATGGAAAGCGATTTGAAGTGCATATCATCAACATAACCATAATCACCTTTCGGTGTGATGTATCCAGATGATGGTGATGTCATCACTAAAATTAAGCCTTCTGTCTCTGATTGGTTGTTTGATTTCGACGTATTATTGCCTGAAAACCAACCAACCAACCAATCAACCAACCAACAAACAAACAAACAAACAAACAAACAAACAAACGAACGAACGAACGAACGAACGAACGAACAAATCAGTTGGCCAAACAATCAACCAACAGCCATAATCTAAACACTTAGCAACCAAACAAGCAAAACAAAGATACAATCGATGAACTGGACAGTAATTTATGTACAATCGATGAACTGGACAGTAATTTATGTACAATCGATGAACTGGACAGTAATTTATGTACAATCGATGAACTCGATGATAATTCGTGTGACTTCAGTTCCGTGTAAAACCTTTTTCTTTTCCTCAGAGTTCATTCAGCAATATTCATCAGTGTCAGATGTGATATGCAGAATGAAAGCTAAGCGAAACAGAACACAAGAACAGTTTTATAAAGACTGAACTGAGGCATTTTTTTCCTGTTAAACCACAACGACAGGGCGCATAAAGCATTATCTTTATAAAACAGTTTTAGGTGGGAAGACTCAAAATGAATTCTCACCTGTCTCACCTGTCGGCGTCACCGGGTTCGGTGTTGGCCACTGTATATTTTGACATCACCATCTCCCTCATGGCTGCTCTGTCTTGACTTTTGTGGACATTTTCATGAATATTTAGGCTACTGGCGTTGGTTATGTTCTCGATGTATGAGGCTGGAGGTCTGCCTTTCTTCCTTTTTGCACGTAATGACACCAAAATATCGAATTACTTGAGTTGAAAATGAGGCTGCATCTTAGTTGTGGCATTTTTCATTTTGTCTTGTCTGGATTTCTGTAATGCTCTTCTGTCTGGCCTGTCAGTTATTGTTTCCCCTGCCTGCAACGCATTCGAACACAGCTGCTCGTCTTGTCCTCAGAAAGAAAATAAGTTTTAAATTCAGTCCTCTCCTTCGCTCTCTGCACAGACTGCCTGTTTTAAAAAAAAAAGAAATATAAGCTGATTACCACGTTCAACAGATCTATTCATCAGTCTGTTCCATCATATCTTTATGACAACATCAGTACTTATACGCCAACTCGCGCCTTGCGCTCAGTTTCAGATACTCTTTTATTTTTAGGTTTCCAGGTTCAAACTATCAGCTGTTGGCTAGCGTTCTTTTGCTGTTTCAGGACTCATCATCATCATCATCATCATCATCATCATCATCATCATCTCATCATCATCATCATCATCATCATCATCATCATCAGGTGTCTTGCCGCTTGGCGTTGGCGATTATGGACTTCCACCTGTCTCTATCACTTGTTGCCTCAAGCATCTCTTCCACCCTCCTTGTCCCCAGCCACTCTGCAAGTCCGTCTAGTATCTTCTCCCTGGGTCTACCCGGTGCTCTCCTTCCCTCCAGCTTTCCCGTTGTGACCAGGTGTTCCAATTCCCCTTTCCTCATAAAATGGTCTATAAATGTTGCCTGTCTTTTCCTAATCTTCCTGATGAACGATCTACTTGTGTCTGCCTCCGTCAAGATTGTCTCGTTTGTTTTCTTTGCTGTCCATGGAATTCTCAACATCCTTCTTAGGAACCACATCTCTGCTGCCTCAATCTTGCTCTGGATTTGCATGTTGACTGTCCACGCCTCGCAACCGTACAACAATATTGGTTCTATATAACATTCAAGAACTCTCTTCCTGATGTTAATTGATAGGCAGTTGTTGGTAAGTATGCTTTTCATCTTCTTGAATGCTGTTTTGGCTTGGCCGATTCTGCTGGCTATTTCTGACGTGCATCTGCCGTCTGATGAAATGATCGTTCCAAGGTATTTTAACTTATCAACCTGTCTCAAGGTTGTGCCTTTTGCTGTTATTTTGCTAGAGGGGATTTCATGTTTTTTACTGATCACCATGACTTCAGTCTTCCTGCTGTTTCAGGACTATGTGCCTGGAATAGACTTCCACTCTCTCCTCGCCTAACACCTACTCTGTCTGTTCTCAAGTGTAATCTTAAACCCCACGTCTTTTCCAAATATGATTTGTACACCTAGCTCCTACCGCCACGAGTTTTTGTATTGTGTAGGTCTTTTCTGTACATTTTGGGCTTTTGTGTTAGGTCTTTTCTGTACACTTTGTGTAGGTCTTCTGTACACTTGTTAGGTATTTCTGTACACTTTGTGTAGGTCTTTTCTGTACACTTTGTGTAGGTCTTTTCTGTACACTTGTGTAGGTCTTTTCTGTACACTTTGTGTAGGTCTTTTCTGTACACTTTGTGTAGGTCTTTTCTGTACACTTTGTGTAGGTCTTTTCTGTACACTTTGTGTAGGTCTTTTCTGTACACTTTGTGTAGGTCTTTTCTGTACACTTTGTGTAGGTCTTTTCTGTACACTTGTGTAGGTCTTTTCTGTACACTTTGTGTAGGTCTTTTCTGTACACTTTGTGTAGGTCTTTTCTGTACAGTTTGTGTAGTCTGCGTTGATGGCATGCGAATGTGTGAACCTTGAGTGTGCTTTGATTTAACATCAAAATTTGGCGCCTCATAAATACTGAGATTCTTCTCCTTCTTCATCATCACCAAAGGGGAAAGATGGTGAGGCTGGCAAATCTTTCACCACATCGTTATATTGCACGTGCACTACGTCTATAAGACACTGAAAAATGGCCCACAGCACAGACTTTATACTGTCGAACACCTGCAGCACAGACTTTATACTGTCGAACACCTGCAGCACAGACTTTATACTGTCGACTAAGTCCAAACACCACGATCTTTGCAACAAATACAGTCAGTAATTCATATTCTCAAAATAATGGAGAGATTTTTTACATAAAACCGTAAATACTAATTCCATAAACTTTGAGAGGGTGGAAGTTGTACTTGCAGCGACAGGGGCTAGATTCGTGTGGAGGGCCATGATCGCCAACGCCATGTGGGAAGGTACATGATGATGATGATGATGATGATGATGATGATGATGATGATGATGATGATGATGATGATGAAAGATGTTGATGATAAACTTTGTAGAATTTATCTAAAATTATTTACGTACACGAGAGCTTTGGAACACACATCCGCATGTCCTGAGAGAGATGGTCAGACACCATCGGCCACAAGCTCATTTAGGTCTTGGATAAAATGTTTCACCATCTATTTTGCACTGTGGTCATTGGTTCAACATGGTCCATTCTTTAATTTTGAGGTATATCAATAAATGTCTGCAGTCAATTTTTAGGCCATTTTATGAGGAAAAATCACTCTCAGACTAACAGAAACGGTTCTATGCTAAAAGAGTATCTCATGAAAACAATTTTTTATGCCTCAACACTCTATACCAGAAAAGACCAGGTCAGCTGTGGACACACAAATCTCCAAATGGGAGCAAAACACAAATCGACTATATTATCATCAATAAGAAATGGAAAAATAATGCAAAAAATTGCAGAGAATTCAACTCGTTTGTCAGTGTTGCATCAACCACCGCATCATTTCTGCTCGACTTCGATTGAGCCTTCGAGCAAATAAAAAGAAATCTTGCAATACTACCCCATATGACTGGTCAAATCTAAACGACAACCCTGAAATTCGTAACATCTTCATTACAAGGGTGAGAAATAGATTTGCTGCCCTACAAGATACAGCCTCAGCAAAGACTGCTGACATGACATACAACCACTTTGAAACGGCTTGTAAAGAAACAGCTGCAGACACTATCCCGCTGAAACCCAAAGTAAAAAAACAAACTCCTGGGTGAATGAGGAAATCTGTCAAAAACGCAAGCAACTAAAAGAAGCTGCACAACTAGAAGACTCTCAACCATCCCCTGAGAACATCATTTACTTCAATAATGCTCGTGCTGCTCTCATAGAGGCCTATGAAGCAGAGCAAACGAACTACCCACAAAGCAAGATCGACCAGATCACAAATGCTGTCAGCAACAAAAGTCTGCTGTTGCCTGGAAGACCGTGAACGAAACAAGTGGTAGAAAAAGCTGTAACAGAGCTAATCTAAAAGCTCTAGCCAAGAAGAGCGAGTAAAACTGTGGCAACAACACTTCCAAGACTACTCGGGAAACCTCCAGACATCTCTGAAGAAAAATAACTCCAGTCTTCACGAAGGAGCTGAATATCAAGAAAGGGCCGTTTATGTTGGACGAACTACTGATAGCGGTGAAAAGCATTCAGTGTGGAAAAGCTTGTGGACTCGATGAGATATCAGTGGAAGTATGGAAAATAGAGGAATTTCACCAGATACTGCTGGAATGCTGCAACAACGTTTATAACCAAGACCCAATAAACAAATGGACAAAAGGATGCCTGCTTCCTTTCCCCAAGAAAGGTGACCTCAGAATCACAAAGAACTACCGCGGAATCACATTAACTGCAATTTCTGCAAAGATCTACAACCTAATGCTCCTAAATAGGATAAGGCCGGAGATAGATCCAGTTCTGAGGAAAAACCAAAATGGGTTTCGCCAAAACAGATCGACATCAGGACATATACTCACCATCAGACGTATATTGGAAGGCAAACCCCCCCCCCCCCCCCCAAAAAAAAAACAACAACCTCCCAGCTGTTCTCCTATTTATAGACTTTTCCAAAGCTTTTGATTCGATCCACCGAGGAAAGATGAAGGAGATTCTAACTGCATATGGACTACCCAATCAGAATACCTGCTGTATGGTTCGCTCCCCCGACGGAGACACAGACTTCTTCAACATCACTGCTGGAGTCCTTCAAGGAATACGCTTGCCCCCTACATTTTCATTATCTGTCTCGATTATGTGCTGAGGAAAGCAGTGGATAAGAACAAAAATCTCGGCTTTACCCTCATAGAACATAAGAGCAGACGCTACCCTGCGGTAAAGATAACAGATGCGGATTACGCAGATGGCCTGGCTGTTCTCGCAGATTTTCTAGAAGATACAATATCTCTCCTTCACAGTGTCGAAAGAACAGCAATGGAGATCGGGCTCCACCTCAATGCGAACAAAACAGAGTTCATCTGTCTGAACCAAGATGCATCAGAAGGCATGAGAAGTCTCAATGGAGATACAATCAAACAAGTTCAAGACTTTAAATACCTGGGCAGCTACATTGACTCCATAGAACAAGACGTCAACACCAGACTCGGAAATGCCTGGGGCGCTCTAAATCAACTGGACAAAATCTAGAAATCCAATCTACCAGACAACCTGAAAAGGAACTTCTTCCGAGCAGCAGTGGAGTCCGTTCTTACGTATGGCTCAATCTCTTGGACCCTAACGCATTGAGAAGAAAATTGATGGAGCATACACACGAATGCTGCGTGCAGCCCTGAACAAGTCCTGGAGAGAACATCCAACTAACAAAGAGTTATATGGTAAGATCCCACCAATCAGTAAATCAATACGTCAACAAAGACCGCGCTTCGCGGGACACTGCTGACGGAGCAAAGAAGAACTGGTGGGGATGTTCTACTATGGAGACCCAGCCATGGCAAACGAAGACCAGGACGTCCAAAGAAGACCTTCATCGACCAACTGATGGATGATACGGGCTGTCAGTATGATGAACTACCTACTGCAATGTCTGACAGAGAAGGATGGAAGAAACGTGTCATGGATAGCCGAGCAAGCTCGACATGATGAGGAGGAGGAGGGGGAAAATTGGAATTAGAGCACCTGGTCACAAAAGGAAAGCTGGAGGTGAAGGGAGCACCAGGTAGACCAAATAGAAAATACTGGACAGACTTGTAGGGTGGCTGATGACAGAGAGGATGGAAGATGTGCTTGCGGCAACAAGGGATAGATGCATATGGAGGGCCATGATCGCCAACGCCTTGCGGCAGGGCACATGATGATAACGATAACGATGATGATGATGATGATGATGATGATGATGATAAGTCCTTTTCGATTCTGGCATGTGACTGTGTGTGCTTCCATGAACAAAGTCCCACTACGTCTTCTACTTCTCATCCGTGGTTGATAAGAATACATCAACTTGTGTGCTCTGGACATGGTGTTTTAGTCCCAGCGCCCAAGTAGCACGGTTCAAAGCATCGTCACCATTTCTGCAAGTTAGCAGGTCAGCCATCAAGAGGTTTGTGTGGTGACAAGAATTACAGGGCATTGAATCAGTGCAGTTTTATTTTGAGACATTACTTACTTGAGATGTGGTTTCTGAGAAGAATGTCGAGAGGTCCAAAGAGACAGTCTTGACGGAGGCAGACACAAGAAGATCATTCATAAGGAAGATTAGGAAAAGACAGGCAACATTTATAGGCCGTTTTATGAGGAAAGGGGATTAGAGCACCTGGTCACAACAGGAAAGCTGATGGAAAGAGAGCACCAGGTAGACCCAGGAAGAAAATACTGGACGGACTTTCAGGGTGGCTAAGGACAGAGAGGGTGGAAGATGTGCTTGCGGCAACAAGGAATAGATACATATGGAGGGCCATGATCGCCAACGCCATGCAACAGGGCACATGATGATGACTTACTTGATGGAGATGAGCTGGTAAAAACCTCCCGTGGGGATGCCGGGGCTCTTTCAGTATAGGTAGTATCCCCGCCTTATGGAAATTCTGTGCTAGAAATTTCCTCTTTTCGGTCACTCTCTCTGATTCTGCCTTGTTCCTTTGCTTTCTATCATTTCTTCCTATCATTTTCTGCCTTGCTGGTCCATTCACCTGCATGTGTTCGATAAAGTCTTACGTACTTTCTCTTAGGATCGATACCTGAGTATATGTATCAAGTGAATTTTTAGCTCCAGGGAATTGAGATATGCGGAAGCGATTTTAGGTAATTTAGGCCCTTTTTATATGTATGTTTTGGTGTCCTTAGATATGTTTCAGTTTGTATTCAGATATGTTTTTTAAATCCTCCGTACGATAAACTGGACGTAGGGGTCAAAACCATAGGCATCTTCCTCAGACTATGTGCACGAACACCAAAAGCCTTAGAAAGATTCTCAATATCCGATGGCAAGAGAAGATCCCTGACACAGAAGTACGAGAGAGAGCCAATCTCCTCTCCATCTACACTTTACTTCAAAAGAGTCAAGTTCGCTTGGCTGGCCATGTGTACCGGATGTCTGACACCAGAATTCCGAAGCAACTCCTCTACGGGGAACTAGCGTCTGGCAAGAGAACAGTTGGAGGCCAGAGAAAACGGTTTAAAGACAGCTTGAAGGCATCGCTAAAGTCCCTCAACATAGACTGGGAGAATTGGGAAAACCTTGCCCTCGACCGTACAGTCTGGCGTAGAAGAATCAAAACCGGGTGTACCACTTCAGAAGTGTCTCGTATCCAATCTGCACAAGAAAAACGAGCTGCACGGAAAGCTAGGGCTGCAAACCCTTCAACCACAGTAACCGACCATAGATGTCCAACCTCGGATTGATCAGTCACCTCCGGACACACTGACTCAAAGCAACTTCATGAAGCCGTGGTCATTGTCTACGACGACAGACGAATACCATGTGCACGAACACTTTGATATGTGTACTGAATTTTCTTTTCCTTTTTTTTTTTTTTTTCCCTGTTGAAGTATTGTGTATGTTTTGAAGCGGTTATAGCCCTGATATGTATGGCTCTACGCAGTCGGCGGCTTAACAAAACTAATGACAGTGATAATCGTTTGTCGTTCCCACTGTGTAGCAATTGAAGAAGGGAAGATCGGGAAATGAAGACGACTTAGAACTGTGGCTTAGGGCCGAGTAAGTAGACCAACGCTGTCTGGCCAGAAGTAACCTGACGCTGGTCTGTCAAGATTGTTCCTTGTCGTCTCTCTTGTCTTAGTCTTGTCTTGTCTTTGTCTTGTCTCATCGTTGTCTTGTCTTATCTTGTTTTGTCTTGTCTTCTCTCTTCTTGTCTTGTTTCGTCTGTGTCTCGTCTGTCTCGTCTTGATCTCGTCTTGTTTGTCTTGTCTCGTCTTGTCTTTTCTCGTCTTGTTTTGTCTTGTCTCGTTTGTCTTTCTTGTCTTGTCTCGTCTCGTCTTGTCTCGTCTCGTTGTCTTGTTTTGTCTTGTCTTGTTTTGTTTTGTCTGGGCGTGGTGTTTAAAACAGCAGTATTGACAGGGGTGCAGACGCAGGGATAACAGGTGAAAACATCTATGCCCTGCCAATGTAATGCCTGCATCACACAACAGTCATAACACACATACACACGCACGCACACACACACACAAACACACATACGCACAAACACACACACATACACATACATACGCGCCTGTACACACACATACACACACACGCGCGCGCGCGCGTACGCACGCACGTACACACACACACACACACACACACACACACACACACACACACACACTACACACAGCCATCTGCTGATCGCACCGAAGTCATCCTTTTTAAAGATTTCTTTTAAATGTGTACATAGCTCTACTTTTCTTTCATTATTATTATTGTTGTTATTATTATTATTATCATCATCATCATTATTATTATTATCATTGTTGTCATCAGTAGTAGTAGAAGTAGTAGTAGTGATAGTAATAGTAGTAGTAGTGTAGTAGTAGTAGTAGTGTAGTAGTAGTAGTAGTATAGTTAGTAGTAATAGCAGCAGCAGCAGCAGCAGTAGTAGTAGTGTTGTTGTTGCTGCTGTTGTTGTTGTTGTTACTTTTATTGTTGTTGTTGCTGTTGTTGCCATTGCTGTTGTTATTGTTCCAAAGGATTATTATTATCATTATTATCATCATTATTATTAGACTTATTATCATTATTATTACTACTATTACTATTATATTATTATTATCATTATTATTATAATTATTATTACTATTATTTTTGTTGTTGTTGTTGTTGTTATGGTCGTTGTTGTTGTTGCTGCTGCTGCTTTCGTTGCTTTGACATGTACAGTCGTGACTTCAACACCTGTATCAGTTTCTCTTCTTGTGCTTGTTTCGTCGCTGTGTTCCAACAGTCCACATGCACAGCAGCGGGTTGACCGCAGAGCCAAGTGGTAACAGGAAAACGACAAGGGCCACATAGAACTGGTCCGATACAAGGGCTCCACTTACAGTCATCACGCTGGTGAGGCCAAAGGACAGCCAGCACACTGCATCAGATACAGTCACTTTCAGTAACAGGTGAGCAGAAGAATACATCGATCTCTTCGTTGAATCAACAATGATCTCATCAAAGCTCGGCACTCGTCTGTAGATGATGACCTGACCAGCAACTAGCGCTAAGTACAGATAAAGTTGAACATAACGACAACTGTGAACCATCTGGTGGACTCTTGTTTGGAGTCGCCGTCGTCATACAAAGCCAGACGACACAGACCAGACTGGTGGCCGTCAAGGCCCCAGTGTGACAGTCCAGGAAGAAAAGGTATCACAGACAACAAAAGTCCAACACACCACGCCACTGTGCAAGTTGCAGTTGTCAGACATCTATTGAACGTCCACGTAGTCATATGGAAACAAAGGACAATGATGTGATGGAGTGTGATGAACCAGAGGATCAGAACCGACACCTCACCGGACAGAAGGGAAAGACAACCAGCAACCTTGCAAGTCACACTATTCGTCCATACCTGTTCAAAGTGGATATATTTTCCATAAAATACTTCGTTAGATACAGTGACTATGTTGGCGTTGATTCCCATACAAATTTTACCTATATGCAAATGAGCGATACATATGATGACAGTGTCCCCAAACCTGCTATAAAGGAATGACCTACCCACAAAGCAAAGCCCATTCCCTAAAATGGCAAAGATGCTGACCAACCAAAAGAAAAGTCGGTACAGTTCAGTAGGTAATATATTTCGACAGGTCGAAAACAAAGGCTGTGGTGATAGGCACCTCATACTCTTTGACTGTTTAGGAAGTGTATCCTCACAACAAAATCTAAAGTTGGATGAAAAGACACGTTGTAAATATTTTGACGATGAAAACAAATACAAGGGAAAAACATCGAATGGATTTCCTCTAATGTCCACTTTTCTCAGCCGTGGCATGCACTTTAAACCTGAAGATCCCATGTCTTTGATGGTAGAAAAAGACACGTTGAGATATTCTACGTTCGGTAAGCAGGTGGGTAGTCCAGAACTAAATATTTCTAACTGTGTATATGATATGTCCAGTGTTCTTACTGCGTAATTAATGTGCTCAAAGTGTGTAACTGCCAGGATCGCCAAAGGATTGTGCGCTAATATCAGAATCTTTAGATTTAATAATTCAAGAAAGACATTTATATTGACAGTTCTAAGGTGGTTGTGAGCCAGATCAAGATTCTGTAGATTGGGAAGCTTCACACTTGATACATTCATCAGAGAACAATAGGAGAGACTCATATGAATGAGATATGCGTTGTTCCTGAAGTCAGTTAGTGTCATTCCTGAACCTGTGGCGTCCATGTAGCGAAGCTGAGGAAATAGATCAGCAGGGAAAGCCTGTGGGCATACGAAAGAGTGACCTTGACACCGACAACCATCAGGACACGTCAAGTAACACAGCAATTCATCATCATGCTGTGGACACTGACCCCAACCATCACACAGATGATCTCCATGAACACAAACTCTGGAATCATGACACTGATAGAAACTAGGACAGGTAAATGTCTTACAGTCTCGTTCATCCTCACCGTAAGTACAGTCAAAAAATCCGTTACATCGAGTATAAACAGGGAGACAGTACAACCAGTCTTCAATGCACCAGTAATGAGTATGAGGACAAGACCTGTCAGAATCCATCACCTGCTGAGTAAAATAACCAGTGCCATCTAGGCTGATAAATAACTGTTGTTCCTTGTTTGCTTCTGAATGGTTCCAGTGACTTGTTTGGGGACAGTTTGTTTCGTCAGAATCATCCACACACTCTGCATGCTCGTTACATCGTTGGCTGTCTAATACACACTGGCCATTGGTGCACAGAAAACCGCTGCATGAAGGATGTTGACAGAATGACTCATCACTGTGATCTGAACAGTCGTGTCTGAAGTCACACACCAGAGTGTAAGGCAGTGTTATCATGCCATCATCACAGACAAACACGCGAGTTGAATCGCTGCCTTGAGAAACAACCAATATGTTGTGTTTTGTTTTTGTGTTCCGGTGCGCGCAAAAGTATGAGTGTGTAATTAGTTTAGAATAGATTTTAAAATGACACATGAAAAAGGGTTGTGTCATGTGACCATCAGGATATACAAACAACGCCTGCTGTGTCTGTGTCAAGATGGACAAAAGTGAATGTGAGGCAGGGAACTTCACACTAAGGACAGAAGTCAGGTTTTGTGTTTTTACTTTCGTTTCACACACCAGTCTGTTAAGAGCAAAATTCTTCGTTGAGAAGTAAACAAAAACCATTTCAAAGGATATCCAATACGAAAAAAGCCTTCTAGGCATGTACGGTTTGTTTAATCGGAGTGGATCACGCATCTTCCTGGATATGAACTGGTCCACATTGTACATCATAGTGCTGTCAGACCACTTACGATATTTACTGTACATCAAAGGCACATTGTACCAACCTGAAGTGTAACCCATTATCACAATCATGCCTGAATAATTTTGAAATAGTTGTAGAAAGTCCTCCACTTCCTTTCTCGTTTTTGTTGAGGCCAGCATTCCGCCCATCCTCTGACACTCGTACTCTGCTATTTCAAACGTTACATATGTATTTGTTCTGATGTATTTGAAACATTTATTATGTGAGGCAACCAAACCATGACAGTCAGGACTGCTGAAGGGACAGTGTTCTGTTTCATCTAGTCCGTCTTCACACTCTGTCTTCAGGTTACAGTGCAGGTGCTGCTGAAAGCTGGAATAGTAATCAACAGAACAGTTGAACAAGCCACTGGGTAACTTTTGGGGTTGAAGACTCTCAGAAAGAAAAGAAAACAGTATTTTGAAAGATGTTTTATATTTGCTTATAAAATTAATTTGAAGACATGATGTAGGAAAAGCTATAGCTGATACGTTTTGATTACAGATTCGGACGACATTCTGCTGACTCTTACTTGGCTCCTTGTACATCAAGTTTATATATGGGAGACAATTTGAGTGTAATGTTTCCTGAAAGCTGACCAGTATGACACAACCAGGGGGTGCATTCAGTTCTGTCCAGAAACTGTATGTGCCATAGTGGCTCTGAATTGGCAATGTAACATATCCAGAATGTGCTGACGTATGCAATACAAGTAAATCGTGGTCTTTGACCCCTTCCAGTTTTATTCTTACTTTGGGCATGCCAAAATGTCTGATGCACATGCAGTTTTCAGATGACTCTATGTATATTTCTCTCAAGCTTTGGACATTACATTCGATCTTCTGCAAAGATGAGTACGTCATATAAACAGAAGAGGCACAGTCATGTATCGTCGTTTTCCATTGCCTGGAGCCACACCAGTATGACAATCGTTCAACACGAGCGTGCACAAACATGCTGTGTGGCACCTGCACGCGCAAAAGACAGAAAGTAATGGAACCTCCGCACGTCCCATACACCAATCCCTGTTGTGTCAACAGGTCTGAAAAAGTTATGCCAGAGCAGTCTGAGAAATTGACCTGTAGGACTGTGATGTTTGTCTTCGGCTTCATGACGTACTGTGACCCGGGACAGAGGTCACTGATATTCAATGGACCAGTCATTACATTGTTTTCAGGGTTCTGTTTTAGTCTGGTTGGGAGTATGTCCCGTTCACCGCGGACCACAAGAAGACAATGTGTCAGTGCAAATACCAACATAAACACAAATGAAAGGCCAGTTAAGTCACGTACAGCAGCTAACTTTGACAACAGCATAATATTCATGATGTGTTTTGTTTTTCTTTCCAAACACGAGTACTGCATGAATTTGTATAGAATCCTCCACGAGTTATAGGACTTTATTCTTCAACTGCTCGCTACCATCAAGCTGTAAGAAGTGTGATTATGTGCAATACCTCAGAGTGCACTATCTTCTCTCATCAGACACACTTGTGAAATACTGTCCCATAGCCACTAGCAGGCTCTACCGTCAGACCAGTTCTTAACACAAGACTTCTACTTAGTACAGTCTTAACAGACTTAGGTTAGTATCAGACTTGACTTGTTCATGTTATCATTGTTAACATCATCATCATCATCATCATCATCATCATCATCATCATCTCATTCATCATCATCATCATCATCATCATCATCATCATCATCATCATCGTCGTCGTCGTCGTCGTCGTCGTCGTCGTCATACTTACTACTACTACTATTACTATTACTACTACTACTACAACTACTACTGCTACTGCTACTACTACTACTACTATTACTACTACTACCACCTATTATTATTATTGTTATTATTCTCATCATTATCATTATTATCATTACCACCATTATCACAATCATCATTATCATCATCATTGATATTATTATTACTATTACTGTTGTTGTTGTTGTTGTTGTGGTGGTGGTAGTAGTAGTAGTAGTAGTAGTAATATAGCAGCAGCAGTAGTAGTGATATTATTACTATTATAATATTGCTGTAATGATGATGATGATGATCATCATCATCATCGTCATCATCATGTTGAGTAGTGGTGCCTGATCAGCTGAACTAGACTCAGGTGTGTATGAAATACAGGGGGGGGGGGGGGAGGTGCAAAAGTAGGTATACAGTAAGTATCACATCATTATTATAATGCTTAATTCCGCTCTCGATTAGAGGAATGTGTGAATACCGACGGCAAGCAGTATCAATATCTGAGGGATTAAGGCTGTGCTTGTTATTACATGTATAAGCAATATTCATTTGTTTGTATAATAAATGCATTGAGTATTGGACGTGTTTTCTTTTTTCATAACTGTATACTTACTTTTGCACCCCCCTATATATCAAACCAGTACAAAAAAATAACAACAATCAAAGTACAAATGCCAGCACGAAAGCAAACAAAATCAAATAACACATCACGTACTCAACTGGAAAGATAGTGTCCAGAAGAGAACATGCTGCTGATAGCAGTGAACTGTTCTTTATCCTCTTCGTGGCAGGATCACTGCTCTGTACCTGATCAGCCCATGGGTTTATGTGCAGGCTTAAGGCGTGTGCCATGACCACCATACACATGGCACCTGGCCAACCCATGGGTTTATGTGCAGGCTTAAGGCTTGTGCCATGATCATATACACATGGCACCTGGCCAACCCATGGGTTTATGTGCAGGCTTAAGAGCTCTGTGCCATGACCACCATTACACCCTTGGCACCTGGCCAACCCATGGGTTTATGTGCAGGCTTAAGGCGTGTGCCATGACCACCATACTCATGGCACCTGGCCAAGCCATGGGTTTATGTGCAGGCTTAAGGCTTGTGCCATGACCACCATACTCATGGCACCTGGCCAACCCATGGGTTTATGTGCAGGCTTAAGGTTTGTGCCATGATCACCATACACATGGCACCTGGCCAGCCCAGGGTTTATGTGCAGGCTTAAAGCTTGTGCCATGATCACCATACACATGGCAACTGTGACGTTAGTGCATATGGAATTCATTTCGAGCGCAGAGACGTCATCTTGAGAAACTGAAACTTCGTGGCAATAGTAAGTGACTTTGACAGTAGTGTGTTATATCAAGATTACGCTCAAACAGAAATCTCTTCACTGTCTCTGCTGAGGCTTCAAGTCAAAACCAAAATGATCAAAGCCGCCTTGAGAGAACTTCTCAAGTGCAAATGACTATGCAACGGTTGCACACTCGTACTTGTATAATAATATATTTTATTTATATAGCGCAAAATCTTGATAAAATCAAATCTAAGCGCTGAGCATATACATGCATACATACCTACATACATATGAGCGTATACATGCATACATACATGCATACATACTTACATACATAAATCTAAGCTGAGCGTATACATGCATACATACATACATACATAAATCTAAGCGTATATATACATACATACATACATACATACATACGTACGCACATGCATACATAATAATTACAATATTTATATATCGCAAAATCTCGACAAAATCAAATCCAAGCGCCGAAAAGACACACACGCACGCACACACACGCACACACACACACATACACGCATGGCCACAAATGGGGAGAAAGAATAAAAGCAATAAAAGCAAGAATAAAAGCAATGGAAAACCACAGAGAGCACATCATATACAATTATATATTAAAACAAAGTGATTCCCCTCCGAGCGGAGACAGGCTGCAGAGGGGGGTTGAGTGAGGTTAGGATTTTATGCAGAGGAGAAAAGGTGAGTTTTGAGAGCGGACTTGAAGGAGGCAAAAATAGGTTGCTGACGGACTGAGAGAGGAAGTTTGTTCCAGAAGAGTGGACCAGAAACAGAGAAGGCTCGTGGACCATAGGTATTGAGCTTAGTGCGTGGAAAGCGAAAAGTCAGAGGATCGGAGGCAGAGCGGAGGGTACGTGAGGGAACATAGATCTCAAGTAGACTTGACAGGTAATCGGGGGCTGCGTTATTGAGGCTTTTGTAGCACATGGTGTCTAGTTTGTACTGTATGCGCTTTGATACAGGGAGCCAGTGAAGTTGTGCCAGGAGAGGAGTATGTGGTCAGCTTTTTTCTTTTTGAATGCGCTGTAGGATGTGAATGGTGGAGGCAGGAAGACCAGACAGGAGTGAATTGCAATAGTCAATGCGAGACATTATGAAGGAGAGAACGAGTTTTGCAGTTGTTTCGACAGAGAGATACTTCCTGATCAGGCTTATACAAATGGAGATGATAGTAGCAAGATCTGGCAGTTTGAGAAACAAAGTTGTTCATGGACAGGGTAGAGTCAATGCAGACACCAAGGTTTTTAGCTGAATCAGAAATTGGGACTGATGTGTTACATAATGGGAGAGAAAGAAGAGGCAGCTGGGAAAGTTTCTGACGGGTGCCAATGAGGATAGCTTCTGTTTTGTCGTCATTAAGCTGAAGTTTGTTGAACGTCATCCAGTTCTTAATGTCCGAGTAACACTCAGTGGTGCGAGTCAACAGGCGCTGTATATTATCAGGTGAGTCACTGTTTTGAAGTTGGGTGTCATCAGCATAAAGTGGTGTTTTATAGAGTGGGAGTTGATGATGGTGGACAGGGGGGAGGTATAAAGAGTGAAAAGAACAGGGCCAAGGACAGATCCTTGTGGAACACCACAGGTCAGGTATGCAGGTTGAGAGTAAGTGCCATTGATGAGAACAGTTTGTTTTCTGTTTGATAAATACAAAGTGAACCAGGAGAGAGCAATGTCAGAGATGCCAAAAGTATGATGAAATCTAGAAAGGAGAATACCATGGTCAATGGTATCGAAGGCTGCAGACAGATCAAGGAGTGTGAAGAGAGAGACTTTGCCAGTATCAGTTGCAAGGAGGAGATTGTTGAGAATGTGTAGTAGGGCAGTTTCAGTGCTATGGCACTGGCGGTAGGCTGACTGGAAAGGATTGAGGAGATTGTTGGCAGACAGGTGAGAGTTCAGCTGGTTGAGGACGACCTTTTCAAGGAGTTTTGACAAGAAAGAGAGATTAGAGATAGGCCGGTAATTTTTCAGTTCATTTGGGTCTAAATTGTGTTTCTTGAGGAGAGGGTGAAGACATCCAGCGCATCGCTGACCTATTCAGCCGCGGCCAGCAAACACTTTGGTTTAATAAATAGCTTCAGAATGGAGGCCATATTCCAGTAAATACATTTCAGACTTACAACGCTTCACCACCTATGTCTGTCGTCAACAACCAGATCAAAAATGTAGATGTATTTTGCTGCTTTGGCAATGCAGACAGCAACACCAGGAGCATCTCCTTAGATCATGTGTGCGAATGCCACTGATATGTGTATTTAATTTTCTTGTTTTTTTGTTTGTTTTGTATTTGTTTTGTTTTTTTGGTATTGTGTATGCTTTGAAACGGTTATAACCCCCATATGGCTCTTCGCAGTCAGCTGGGCTTTAAACATATGTAACAGTAACACTGATTATGTATTGCTACGAGACCTGGACTACGTACTGACAGCACGCTCATTAGCTGGAACAGGTTCCACAATAGACGCGTGAGCAAGATCTGCACATCAGTGAAAATTAAGCGCCCAGTCATCAAGCTTTGACAAAGTATAGACTCCAAGTGCAGTCCCAGTCCACAATATAAGATTGGACCTGTTCACCATCCATACCGATGTTCCAATCATTCTGAGGCTCTCTTTCTCTGTTTTTCTCTCTGTCTCTCTGTCTCTGTCTCTCTGTTTCTCTCTCTCCCTCTCTCTCTATCTATGTATCTCTCTTTCTCCCTCTCTCTCTCTTCATCTCACTCTCTCTCTGTCTCTCTCTCTCTTCATCTCTCTCTCTCTCTGTCTCTCTCTCTGTCTCTCTCTCTGTCTCTTGTCTCCTCTCTATCTCTCTCTTTACAAGTCTCGTTTCAAAGGTCACCCATTTCAAGACCTTACCAGCATATAGGCTTTTGTACAGACTAAAGGAGTTTACCAGATCATCATTGATAGATTTGGGTAGAGCGAATATGGAACTGTCCAAGCGCGAAGGATTTTTCTTATACGATTGCACATTTATTTAACAGAAAAGTCAGAGATTTCACAATGAGACTGGTCTATATAAGGATTATAGTAATATTATTCTTTTCTAACAGACAGATCGGAAATATCGCAATATGACTGGCCTGTTTACAGATATTAACACAAAGATCAGAAAAATCGCAATATAACTGGTCTGTTTTAACGATACTAACACAAAGATTTAAAATCATATTACACATAATGGGTCTCTTTAAAGAAAATACCGCAAAGATCAGAAAAACGACAATATAACTGGTATGTTTCACGATAAAAAGTTATTCCCCGAAATACTTTATCAAATCAGTTACTTCACTGAAAAAAGTTTATTTCTTGAAATATTCAAACCAATAAATCAAGCCACTGAAAATGGAAGTTTTTTTTCTCTCAAAATAATTAATAAAACCAAATACTTCACTGAAAAAATTAGTTTCTCAAAAAAAAACAAACAAAAAAAACAAAACAAAATCAGTCAATTCGCTTGAAAACTTTGTCTCTCGAGAAAATGAAATCAGTTACTTCACTAAAGATTTTTTTTTCTCGAAATAATTTAGCAAACCAATCCATGCACCGAGAAAAAAAAATGTTTCACGAAACAAATTATGAAATTAGGCACTTTCAGTTACTTCACTGAAGAAATTTTAGATTTGATTTGTTTTTTGAAATAATTAATCAAATCTGTCACTTTATTGAAGATATGTGATCTTAAAATGACTAATGAAATCAGTTCCTTTACTTTAAAAAATTGTTTCTGGACATGATTACTTGAACACCAATTATCTCTTTTAGGAAACTGTCTCTTGAACTCAAAAAGAAGCTTTCTTGAATTAGTTAATGAAACATTAGTCCCTTCACTGAGCGTAAAAAAATGAATTAATTAACTGAATTATTCACTTCACGAAATGAGTAAACTTTCTGATTACCCTGCGAAATGCATTTTTTGTTTGTTTGTTTGTTTGTTCGTTCGTTTGTTTGTTCTCTCTACGCCGACTGTCTCCCTACTCTCCTCCCATTCATCACTGACATCATCAACACTTCTCTTCAAACTGGAACTGTCCCAGATTCTTTCAAGTCTGCTATTGTTCACCCTCTCCTCAAGAAACACAATTTAGATCCAAATGAACTGAAAAATTACCGGCCTATCTCTAATCTCTCTTTCTTGTCAAAACTCCTTGAAAAAGTCGTCCTCAACCAGCTGAACTCTCACCTGTCTGCCAACAATCTCCTCAATCCTTTCCAGTCAGCCTACCGCCAGTGCCATAGCACTGAAACTGCCCTACTACACATTCTCAACAATCTCCTCCTTGCAACTGATACTGGCAAAGTCTCTCTCCTCACACTCCTTGATCTGTCTGCAGCCTTTGATACCATTGATCATGGTATTCTCCTTTCTAGACTTCATCATACTTTTGGCATCTCTGACATTGCTCTGTCTTGGTTCACTTCATACCTATCAAACAGAAAACAAACCGTTCTTATCAATGGCACTTACTCTCAACCTGCATACCTGACCTGTGGTGTTCCACAAGGATCTGTCCTTGGCCCTGTTCTTTTCACTCTTTACACCTCCCCCCTGTCCACCATCATCAACTCCCATTCTATAAAACACCACTTCTATGCTGATGACACCCAACTTCAAGACAGTGACTCACCTGATAATATACAGCGCCTGTTGACTCGCACCACTGAGTGTTACTCGGACATTAAGAACTGGATGACACACAATAGACTTCAGCTTAATGACGACAAAACAGAAGCTATCCTCATTGGCACCCGTCAGAAACTTTCTCAGCTGCCTCCTCTTTCTCTCCCATTATGTAACACATCAGTCCCAATTTCTGATTCAGCTAAAAACCTTGGTGTCTGCATTGACTCTACCCTGTCCATGAACAACTTTGTTTCTCAAACTGCCAGATCCTGCTACTATCATCTCCATCGTATAAGGCTGATCAGGAAGTATCTCTCTGTCGAAACAACTGCAAAACTCGTTCTCTCCTTCATAATGTCTCGCATTGACTATTGCAATTCACTCCTGTCTGGTCTTCCTGCCTCCACCATTCACATCCTACAGCGCATTCAAAACAATGCTGCACGCCTTGTACTCAAAAAGAAAAAAGCTGACCACATATCTCCTCTCCTGGCACAACTTCACTGGCTCCCTGTATCAAAGCGCATACAGTACAAACTAGACACCATGTGCTACAAAAGCCTCAATAACGCAGCCCCCGATTACCTGTCAAGTCTACTTGAGATCTATGTTCCCTCACGTACCCTCCGCTCTGCCTCTGATCCTCTGACTTTTCGCTTTCCACGCACTAAGCTCAATACCTATGGTCCACGAGCCTTCTCTGTTTCTGGTCCACTCTTCTGGAACAAACTTCCTCTCTCAGTCCGTCAGCAACCTACTTTTGTCTCCTTCAAGTCCGCTCTCAAAACTCACCTTTTCTCCTCCGCATAAAATCCTAACCTCACTCAACCCCCCCCCTCCCCCTCTGCAGTCTGTCTCCGCTCGGAGGGAATCACATGGTTATAATATATTATTGGGGAATCACATGGTTATAATATAGGCAGTCCAGCAAGGTCAACAGGGGCAATGGACAACATGGGACAGTGCACTCCAAAGAAGTCTCAGCTGGAACGATATGTGGCACATGGCTCCTCTAAGGATAAGCTTCCTCCTCAGATCTGTATATGACCTGCTCCCCTCGAATTCAAACTTAGTGAAATGGGGGAAAGCAGACGACCCAGCATGTCCGCTCTGTCAGAAGAAACAAACAGTGGAACATGTCCTAAGCTCTTGCAAAGTAGCGCTAGCCCAAGGAAGGTATACATGGAGGCACAACCAAGTTCTGAAAGTGATCACAGATGTGGTTAGCGAAAAAACCATGACCCCAAACGCACCAATTGCTATGACAACGTTCTACAAAGCAGGAGGGAAACAGGTCTGGCCCGAAAGTGCTATGACAACCAGCACATTGCCAAAGGGTCTTCTGGATGGAGCAGTCGACTGGGAGTGTACAGCAGACCTCCCAGAGTGGAGAAATTACCCAGATGTCATCAGCAAGACAGGCATGAGACCAGACATCGCTCTCCACTCTGACTCCTCGAAACAAGTGATTCTGATAGAACTCACTGTGCCATACGAAAGCAGAATGGAAGAAGCACATATCTACAAGACCGAAAAATACGCCGGTCTTGCCAGCACCCTGAAGAAAGCAGGTCTGCGGGTCAAAATCTTCGCCATAGAGGTCGGGGCAAGAGGGTTTGTGGGCACCTCCGCTTATGATCTCATGAAACAACTCGCCATTTCTGGGAAGAAGAGGACTAGAGCCCTTAAAGCGATGGCAGAGGCAGCAGAAAGGAGCTCAAGCTGGATCTGGGCAAGGAGGAACCAAAAAAGTGAACTTCATAAGGATTAAATTCCCTACAGATGATGTGTGCCCCGTTAGCACATTGGTAAAACCGCGTACCGCAGTTCTGAAGCGCAGAATCGCCCAGGTTCGATCCCCGGCGTGGGAAAAAAAAAAAAAAAAAAAAAAAATAGACAACAGCAGAAGGGCATCCAGGAGTCATGACCTGGATGTGGCCCGGCCCCCCGAGAGTGTAAGGAATTCAGGGCCGAAA
>JAPXFY010000019.1:71142860-71157860 GCA_030674185.1 Monoplex corrugatus
AACTAGAAGGGAAATTACACCTAGAAACAGACCCCAGTATTGCTCCAGTGAAGATGCCTTGCAGAAAGTGGCCGATAGCAGTGCAAGAGAAAGTGAAGGACGAGCTGAAGAGGTTGAAAAAACTGGACGTGGTCACTAAAGTAGACACGCCAACGGAGTGGATAAGCAGTTTGGTCGTAACAACAAAGAGCAATGGGAACGTCAGACTGTGCATCGACCCTAAGCCACTGAACAAAGCCCTCAGGAGAAACGAGTACCCCATGCCAACCATTGATGACGTACTGCCTCTCCTTAAAGATGCAAAATACTTCACACACCTGGACGCGAAAAAACGGGTTTTGGCATGTTGAACTGGACGAAAGACAGCAGCTACCTGACAACATTTCAGACGCCTTTTGGCAAATACCGATGGAAACGAATGCCCTTTGGAATTTCACCAGCCCCAGAAGAATTCCAGAGGAGGATTGACATCGCTCTGGCAGGACTGCCAGGTGTGGTGGCAGTTCATGATGACATCTTTGTTTTTGGCAGAGGACCAACCGACGAAGCAGGAGCACAAGTTCATGATACCAACCTGAACCGTTTGCTACAACGATGCCGAGAGACTGGAATCAAACTCAACAAGGAGAAGGTTGAGATGAAACGAACAGAGATATCATATTTGGGACGCATCTTCTCAAGAGAAGGCTTGAAAGCCGACCCAAAGAAATTGGACGCTGTCCAGCAACTCCCAGTGCCAGAAGACAAAGCAGCTGTGCAGAGACTACTCGGTGTAGTCGGATACCTTCAGAAATTTGCACCAAACCTGTCTGAGGCAGCAGCACCACTCAGAGAATTGGTAAAAAAAGACGTCCACTTCAGATGGGATGAAGACGTCCACGGAGAAGCCCTGAAGAAAGTGAAGAAGATACTGTCTGAGCCACCGGTACTTCGCTACTTTGACACATCAGGAAAGCGACACATCAGGCAAGCAACAGCAAATCATCGTACCATCAAAACAGATGCTGGAAGATAACAAGAAAACTGGAACTAGAACAGATGTCAGGACGCCAGCATCGTCTGTCCGTGAGAACTCATCTGATCAGTCACCAGTCATCAAAATGTCTGAGACAACCAGCATCAAGGAGCCAGATGAAGTTATCAAACAAACAAGGACAGGACAACCCGAACCAGTTAGTTCTCCTTACAGAACAAGATCTGGAAGACAAAGCAAACGGCCAGATTTCCTTAAATATGAATGAAACTGAAGACTCTACCACAATCAGATAAACTGAAAGCATTGCGAAATATGGACATGATGATGATGGATAGTATAATGATCAGAGATAAAATGAGGTGAATGAATGATTGGGCCCTGTGCGTGAGAATGAGTGTTTGTTAAGTTAATGTTGTGATAAAGGTAGGAAACACATTTATTTCGTATGGACTGAAAGATAGGAAAAATGATTAATTGATTTTGTTTCCTTAAAGAAAGGGAGATGTGACGTGTGTTAACAGTAAACAGCGTGCGGATAACAGCACGGCATGATATTCGTTTAAATGATAACTGATTGCTGTTCACTGTGATATGTATATATACTGTAGTCAGTTGAGAATCAGACAGCGAGGAGTAAAGACGAAGAAGCATTGCCCTGTCTTCCGAGTTGGCTGTAGAAAGAACGAAACACATACTGAAACGCTAACATACAAATATGACAATACTCTAGAATTTGGAATTTGGAAGCTTGGAGTTTGTTTCAGAAAGATCCATGGGGCATTGATAACCTCATATGCCTCACCCAAATCTGCCAGCAATTATCCGGCAGATTCTCTAGGCCTGTGCAAATAAGCACTGGCAAGTCTTGAAAAGAGTAGGGAGTGTGGAGTGTGGAGTGTGACTTTTGAAACACTAAGCTGAGAACACCCAGAACGACAGATGCATTAAGATGGCCAGTGAACAAGCCAGTGTCCAATGTTGCGTACTGGGAATCAACTCAATATATCAGATCCTGAGTCCATGGGTCTATGACAAAAAAACAACTTGTCCGAAATTCTGAAAGGTGCGTACAACAGAATGAAAATAATAACGATGTTTATACGGCGCCAAATCTTGATATACAAATCAAATCAAATGCATACTGCCATCATTCTCCGAAGCACTCTGTGACAATGACCCAATTTCAAGGGTACAAATCACACACGAACCAGGATGGAAAGGACAGGACGGAAAGGACAGGACGAAAAAGGACAGGTGGAAGCAGGATGGAAAGGACAGGACGAAAGGACAGGACGGAAAGGACAGGACGGACAGGACGGAAAGGACAGGACGGAAAGGACAGGACGGAAAGGACAGGACGGAAAGGACAGGACGGAAAGGACAGGACGGAAAGGACAGGACGGAAAGGACAGGACGGAAAGGACAGGACGAAAGGACAGAACGGAAAGACAGGACGGAAAGGACAGGATGGAAAGGACAGGACGGGAGCAGGACCAAAGGGTGGGCACGTAGAACAGGACATTATCAAGACTCAAAAAGTTTTGTCTACAAGTTAGACTTGAAAGAAGAAAAAGTATGTGACCATCAAATAGACAATGAAAGCTTGAAAGCTCGTTCCCATTGTATAACCAGACAGAGAAAAGCAGTGACCGAATGTGGACTATCTGTATCGAGCAATGTGTAAACAAACAGTTCTGAAGCCAAACAGAGAGTTCGGTCAGGGGTGTATATTGACAGTAGTCAGAAAGATAAACAGATGCAGTATCACTGATACGTTTGTAGTGCAATGTATTGATTTTGTATGAACTTCTTTGAGAAGCAGACAGCCAGTAGAGATAGTTCTTTGATCAAGATGTCTGGAGCAAAACAATCGGGCATCTGTTTGGGAAAATGACAATTTGCAGAGCAATCGTTGAGATCATGCGTGTCAGTATCCTGTTACCTGACGATGGTGTGACTGGCGTATCTGAGGTGTTTAGAGCTTGGAATCGCAATCGGACAATTCCGTGTGCATTCCATCCTAATCCGCCAGCAATTACCTGGCAGACTCCCTGAGCCTTGCAAAACCCTACGCACTGGCAAGGTCTTGAACCTGAAGAGACAACGACAGTGAAGTGTGGCGGAGAGAAGCGGTCTGAAGTAGAAGGCAAATTGGTTAGAAACGGCAAATCAGGTCACGACTCGGTGAATATCACGCAACCCTTGATTTCTGTTTGCAGTTACAGAAACCCTGTTGGGCTGTGAGTCGACATGCAAGTTGCTGGAGACTGTCTGTTGTAGGTATGTCAGTTTAGTTACAACCTGCTGGGTGTAATCGCTCATGCTGATGCTGAGGTCTTCGCTAACTTTCTGCTCCATGAGCTCTGTCTTTTTCAGACATGATAAAACCAAATTCTTGACAAGCATGCACTAGGGAGCTGACCAGATTCTGGAGACAAGGCTGTGTTTGAGATATCAAGTTGACATCATCTGCAAAGAGTATCTCTTGGATCAAGACCTGATGCTATGTGGTCTTTGCTCTGAAGCGAAAGAGCTTGCCATCGAATCTTGTGTGTAGGCACACGCTGTTATCACATGTTCAAAAAGCGTATGGAAGTACAAGGAGAATACGATCCCGAAGAGCGTCAGGGTGATGACGCAGCCCTGCTTTATTCCATTTTGAATAGGGAATGCTCTGAGTATGATCCGTCTACTGCAGTTCTACTATATGCCGCCATGAAAAGAGACAAATGAGACTCAACACCTGATCTTCTCCCTAATTGCAAAGACGTCTCTATTACTGACCAGGTCAAACGCTTCGTTCAGGTTGATAAAGGCAACAGGTAAAGGCTGCTTCTGGTCTCCGTCTACTCATGGTTCTGTATGAATGGAAAGCTCATGTCGATGTGGATCTCTCTGTCTTAAAGCCACACTGGAACTCAGGATAGATACGATGTGCTAGTATTTGAAGACTCTTTTGAACTACTCTGGCAAAGGCCTTGTTGGTGGTGTTGAGTCGTAAGATGCCCCTGGAATCATTATAGTCACTGCGGTCTCCCTTATTCTTATAAAGCGTAATGTTTGCATTTTACATGTTTTCAGAAATTAATCCTTTTCCCCAGCAATGGCAGAGTAGCTCGTGTAGATTGCTCAGGAGCACTGGCTTCCCATACTGAATTAGTTTTGTAGGAATACCGTCTTTGTCTGGTACGTTGCCGTGAGCATGTGATTGAATGGCTTTGTTGAGTTCAATGTCAGTTGAAGGCAGGTCCAGCTCGCTGATGACAGGCAAGGTTGGGATGATGGCAGTGGCTGACTTTTAGCGATAATGGTCTCACTGGAGTACAGATTCTGGTAGTGTTCAGCCCACCTCTCCATCTGCTTGGCATGGTCTTTGATAATCTCGTCATCTTTGAACTTAAGCGGGGTGATCTTGCCAGCAGTGCGCCCAAAGACGTCTGAGAAGCACACTGTTAGGGTCTCTTCTGGTGATGATCATGTCCAGCTGATACCAATGTCCAGACCTTGGGTATCTTCAGAACTCTTTATGGTTATGCTTTTCCTTGAATAATTTGCATATGATGCACAGCTTGTGGTAGAGGCAGAACTTCTAGCAGTCTCAAAACATAGCAACTCTCCAATAGCACCATGTACGAATACTGCATTGGTTGCTTTTTAGTATAGTTTCTGATATTGTTATTTAGCTTTTGCCTGATATTAAACTTCTTCACTGTGGTCCGTAGTGCCTTTCTCCAGACTCTGTCAAATGCCTATTTGAAGTCTTTGAAGACAGTAGAACTGTCTCTGGTGTTGGAGATGTCTTTTGCAAAAGGTGTAACCATGTTGGCTGAGACCAAATAGATGGATTGAGATGTAAAACATGAAGGAGGGGACAGAGGTCTGTGGAGTTCAAACTGCTAGTGCCAAGGGAGCCACTGACAGTTTACTGTGCAGTCTGTGGGGCAGACAGGAAACCCAGGATGCCAGACAACTACAGGACAGAAGAACACGAAAGCATGTGTTCCAACCTCAGGACTGATCCGATCAGCCACATGTGTTTCTGCTGCAAGGAGTCATATGTGATGCAATATGAAGAGTATCTAACTCTGTGAGTCTCATCTTTGCTGTGCGTCCCACGTGTTGACAACCCTGCATTCCTACAATGCGTTTTTAAATTAACCCTTTGACTCCCGCACCCTGTCCACCGTCATCCTGCATTGTCAACCACGCTAACAAAGCAAAAACGTAACTTTTTGACTCCCTCACCTATCCACCAGCTTCAAGCATGAAGCTGCAGGATAGGGTGAAGGAGTCAAAGGGTTAAGTTTTTGCAGTTCGTGGATAGAGGGCGGGAGTTAACGTGTTAAACAGCATGCCAGCAAATAAACTAGAGATACCTAGTGCAGGTACCACTGTGGTAGAGGATCGTATTGACTGTTAGCAGAGTCATTGTACACATATAATCAGTGTCAACCGTTATCACAAGTACAGATTTAAGAGAGCACATTGAGTTTTAAAGCATTGGTGATAATTTCAGTCAGATTTGCCACTGCTAAGGGCTCGATGGCTTTCGCTTCATTTCAAGATCACAACAACAAGATTACTGAAATGTACATACCTCGTCATTTTTTGGAAGTTAATGAGCCAAATGTAATTACAAATATTTGGCCTGCACAGTTGAGTATTAGCTTTCAATGAGATATTAATTCTTTCAAGACGGCCAGTGCGCACCGCGCGAGTTCCCAGCCGCCGGGCCGTCGGCGTTTGTTTTCTTCCCTGCTGACGCACCATTTTTACTACTTTTCTATTTTATTTTACAGTTACAAAAGTATGATTGATGGCACAGTATTTGATATTACCAGAAAGCTCAAAACGTGATCTTTGCTAGCATACTATTTTCAAATAAGAACTTCCAACACTTATACGCATCGCTACGACAAGAACAACGTAGGTCACAGAGTATAACCCAGACGCAAGCTCACGTCCCAGTAGTAACTGTACTGTGCTGTACTGAAGTCTACAGGAACCTTTAAAACCACTCTCTCTCTCTCTCTCTCTTTCTTTCCTTCTCTCTCTCTCTCTCAAACACACACACACACACAGAGCGAGCAAGAAAGAGAGAGTGAGTGTGAGAGATTAAGAGAGAGAGATAGAGAGAGAAAAAGAGAGAGAGAGAAAGAGAGAGAGAGAGAGAGAGAGAGAGAGAGAGAGAGAGAGAGAGAGAGCAGTCAACTTGGATGGTAAAGTTTATAATAACTCCTGAATTCCCACGCCCGGTAGCCAGCAAACAGTTTATGAAGGAAGATAGTGCAGACCTAACACATGGCATTGGAATTTCCTGGTCAGGGGGGTCACTTTATTCCGTTATCAGTCAAACCATCAACTGTAAAGCTACACCAACTAAACAGACTCTGTCCCTTTGCTGAAACCTTCTACTAAACAGTACTGACAGTTGTTTTGGATATTCTTTACAGTGAAAGCTGCCAGAATTTTTCAAAACTTGACCGGCACTGTACGGTCGGTGCGTCTGTGGGGAACAGACGCCTGACCGGCACTGGGGGTACGGTGCGTCGGGAGGGAAGTTTTTTGGCACCGTCTCCTGGCAACCGGTGCGTCGCGAAAAGGTTAAAGTTCCATTGACATCACATTATTTTCAGGGTCTTCATCATCTATCTGACATGAAAGGAAGAATAACAATATGGCTTGACTGTCCTAACCTGTTGTGCTTAAGCTATGTAAAGAAATGAAATCTTTCCATTTTTTCGTCTTGTTTAATCCTCCTTGGTGTTGTCGTCGTTGTCGTCGTCGTTGTTGTTGTTGTTATTGTTGTTGTTGGAAAGGAAAAAAGTGAGTCTGTATCTCTGTGAGTGTGTTAATCGGTGACAACAATGTGTATGCAAGATTTTCTCAGCTGTCTGTGAATGGGTAAAAAAATTTAACAGCTCAGGAGTCGCAAATGCATCATATTGGAGGCCATAGTGTCAAGGTTACACAAGCAAAAAAAAAAAGGAGGGGGGTGGTTTCCAAAATTTTGCATTCTTTCCGAAAGATGTGTGTCTGTGTCCTATAACAAAAATGTGTTAGCAAGATTTTCTCAACTGCTTATGGAGAGTTTGGAAGTTATGGAGCCAAGGTCAAGGTCACACGGGTCAAACAGCGTCTAAAATCGTGAAAGTGTATGAACAGCACTTTGTCACAAACTTGTGAAAGTATTTGAATTCTGTTTTCGCTGCTGTGACGGTCTACCATCGTTCTCGCGTCACATGAAGGTTTTCTTTAGTGCCTTTTGAAAGTCACAGCGAACTTCAGAAGTACAAAATCTGCATTGTCTCCCGAGCAGCTTAACTTTCAAATCAAACTTTTCCCAGCCATTTATGTTTAGATCATTTTTAGGCAGAATCATTGTATCCATATAAAGGAGATCGAAAACATATTGATTTACCTTTTCTTGAGTATCTACCCATCCACTTTGCTGGGTTCCCCCATCTTCAATAGGCAATATCTTGTATCTTGTATTTATGTGCTACATGTTTGATGCAAGAAGCGAGATTTTGAGTTGTTGCTTTGAGATCTTTGTTATTCAGTTCGTGGACACCGCAGTGAAAAACAATACAGTCTGCAGGATTGTCAAAGTTTGAAAGTGTCTTGTCTAAAGAGTTTTTTTTATATCATGAATGTCATTCACAGCACTTGAGTCTCTTTCGAAACCATAAGATCGTCCCGATCGTCTCGAGTTGACACCTTTCAACACAGAGTTATGGATAGTCAGAACATACGGAAGGTCGTGGTTCTTTTTACGTTGGTCTGGTGTCTTATTGGTGTGTGACGTTGCGTGCTTGAGCTGTGAGTGACGTCTTTAGCTTTTTTGATGTCATGATGTTGTTCTTTCCCGTCTTTGGTTTTCTTTTCCGTCATTATTTTTGCTCGCGTATTGCTGCTAGTTTTTGTTGAGTTTGATTTTTGTGCATGTTGGTCGTCCTACCTGCGTGTGTGCTTTTGTTTTAGAACGTCTGCGTACGTGGGATTTGTTGTGGGATTATCTGTCTGTGTTTGACTGTTGCTGGTTGGCTTGATGGTGGCGGTTGGCGGTTGCTGTCGACCGGGCCTCGATCTGCGCAAGCACAGTCCTTTCTAAAGTACTAACTTGGTTGCGCAGATCCAGTACGATGTTTTTCAGTTCAACGATCGTACTCACAAGATCCGCAGAGCTGGGTATAGGTGTGATGTAAGTTGTCCCGCTCTGCGTGCCCGTGGAAACCTCGGTCGAAGATCCATTTGAAGGGACAGTCTCAGCCTTTTCGGTCTCGTCTCCCTCGTCGCTGGTTGATGGCCTCTCCTGATCGGCCATTCCCGCAGACGTAGCTTCTTGCCTCTGTTCAGCAAGGCGGCCTCGTTTTGTCCTGGTCATTTTGGACTATTTCATGTTGTCTCTGACTGCTGAAATTTTTATCAGTCAGGAGTCTCCGCCATCTTGAATCCGTGTGTCATTTGGGCAATGTTTGGTGGACAGAGGCATGTGAGCAAGCAGTTCAGTATAAAAAAAAAAATTCAAAATCTACATCAAAAGCAGAACACCCGACGATCACATGGAAATGAAAAAAGCTAACACCCAGTGTAATAAAATCATCGCTGAAGCAAAGAAAAATTATTGGGCATCATACTGCACCAAAGAAATTTCAGATTTCAAGGATTTCCATAAAGTCTGGACAAAAATGAATCAAATGAAAAATGGAGCCAACTTACCTAGGTGTCCAATAATGATTGACACATATCACAAATTTCCTTCCGACATGGACAAAGCAGAAACTTTTGTGAAACTTTTGCCGAAAATAGTAAAGTAGACGGTTTGTCTCCTACCTGCAAACACTACAGAAAAATAGCAGCTAACAACCCTATCTTCACTGACCCAATACCTTAGAATGATCGCTGGTTTAATTCTCCAATCACCTTAGAAGAGCTAAAAACGCTGTCTTGTCTCCACACAACAAAAGGAGTTCGATAGGTGTTGATGCAATTTCAAATGAAATGATTAAACATCTTCCAGAAAACTGCATTATTTTCTTACACAAAATTTTTCAGAAATGCTGGGTTAGTGGAACTGTACCACAATTATGGCAAAGGTCTATCGTTATACCAGTATTAAAGCAGGAAAGTCTAAAAACAATTAAAAAAAAACAGTTACAGACTTATTGCGTTGACGTCCCACACGAGCTAACTAATGGAAAAATTGGTATTAAACAGACTTGTACATTACTGTGATAAAAATAACGTTATTCCAGTAAATCAGGCAGGTTTTAGAAAAGGGAGATCCTCAGTTGAGCACCTGGTTAAACTTACAACTCAGATCAAGCAACAGTTTGCCCGCAGAAAAAGTCTTTTATCTACTTTTTTGATGTGAAAAAAGCTTACGATCACGTTTGGCATACGCGTTTATTGTACAAGATGAAATCTATTGGTTTATCTGGCAATATGTATGATTACATTAAGTCTGTTTTAGTCAATAGAACAATTCAGGCAAAAGTGAGAACTAGTTATTCTACATCACGACAATTTGACATGGGAACTCCACAAGGATCAGTGATAGCACCTCTATCATTTCATATCCTTATACAGGATCTTCCTAAAGCACTCTCAAATCGTGTTGTTTTGGTACAGTACGCTGATGATATATGTATTTGGGTGAATATTACTTTAAAAAAGACAACTCCACAGAGAGCACAGAATTACATTAGGAAGTTGTATCAATCTGATCTTGATAATCTTGGAAACTACATGTTAGAAAATGGTCTGTCGTTGTCAGCGGAAAAACTAACATGATGCTATTTAATCCTGGTGGTACTTTAAGTAACTTGCCTACTTTCAGATTGCTTGGTGAAGTGTTACATTACAAACAGGTTGTAAAATTCCTGGGAGTCTTTATAACATCGAAATTAAACTGGAATATCCATTTTGATTATATTTCAACAAAAGCAAGTAAAGCCTTAAATTTTCTAAAGATAATAAACAGTTTAACTTGGGGAATGGATACAAATATAATAATTTATCTATCAACAGCACTCATACGATCTAAATTATCCTATGCTCAAGAAGTGTTCTTCAGTGCACCAAACTATTTAATAAAGAAGATACAAAGCTTAGACTGCAAAAGTATTAAAATTGCCCTGCTCACCCTTCTAATCTGGAAACGTACAAAGTTGCTGGAATTCTGCCTCTGAACAATTATCGTGAGCTAGCGACAGCAATATTTCCCGTTAGAACTACTTCACAAACAGACAATTTTGTGAGTAAGGTAATTAAAATCAGGTCTGATGTTGACTTTCCAAAGCGAGCAAACAGCATTTCATCACAAATGACTGTTGCAACTTACATATCTGACTTGATCAAACAGTCTCACGTAAATATGGATGAAATAGCTGAAACACCATCAACAACGCCTATCCCTACATGGGAAATGCTAAAAGCCTCTTTTGATATTGATAATGATGAATCCATTGGCACTGACTCCATCACGACTGGAAACGCACAACGGATCATGATTAATGACCAGATGGAATTTCCGTGTGCGTGTGGAAGGAGATTCACCAACAAACGCAGCATGAAGATCCACAGGACAAAAATGGGCTGTTTGAAGACTCATACGAACCAGCAGCAGCGCACTGCGATAGCAGGTGAGACGTTGGATGACCAAGGCCAGGATTTAAACCATAGTGCCAAGGACATCCACGCTGATGGTTCTGGTGCGGATTTTGCACAAGCTCTTAACGCCAAACGTGAAAAACTCAATTTGCCGCCTGCCGGTGCAAAAGAACAATGGGAGAAATTAGATGAGGAACTTGTCCTTAAGCTGAATGCGCTAATAGGGAACAGTACGCTGGAACACAAACTTGACACATACGGAGACATCATATACTCTATCTGCAGGGACACTTATGGAGTGAAGCAGCCAAAGACAAAAACGCCTCCCCAGAAATCCAGAAGACAGCAATAGATGGAGAGCAATGGGGGGGGGGGGGGGGGGGGGGGGAGAAAAGGAAGCTTAAAAAGCGAATGAAAGCTGCCTCAGAATTCGAGAAGCAAGGGCTCCTTGACTTTGCAGAAAGCTGTTTGAACAACTCAAATCAGGGACTCTCACAGTGGGCAAGGAAACCCTAGAGCAGCATCTCAGGGAAACATATTCCGATTCTCAGCGCGAGGCACAACTTGAAATCCAGAATCTGGTTTGGCCTGCAGCGCCAGAAGGAAAATTCAATAACAAACCACCAACACTGGATGAAGTGAAGAACGTAGTAAAGAAAGCCAGAGCCAAGTCAGCACCTGGACCAAACGGACTACCATACCTGCTCTACAAGAAATGCCCAAAAGTGCTCGAGTGGCTCCACAAGATGATTCGATCAGCATGGAGGAACCAGAAGATCAGCGACCAATGGATGAGAGCTGAAGGAGTGTACATTCCGAAGGAGCAGAACTCCAGCAGCATCAACCAGTTCAGGCCAATATCACTTCTGAACGTCGAGGGGAAAATCTTCTTCTCTGTTATGGCAGCAAGACTGACAAAATACCTGACTGAAAACAAGTATCTGGATATGTCAGTCCAAAAGGGAGGCATACCAGGAATGCCTGGATGCTTGGAACATGCCACGTTGATTTGGGATGCCATCCAAAAAGCAAGAACAGAGAAGAGAGACATTGACGTAGTTTGGCTTGATCTGGCGAATGCATATGGATCAGTTCCACACGATATGATCCAGCTGGCTCTTGAAATGTATCACATCCCAGAAAACACCCGAACAATGCTGAGGAAGTATTTCCAAGGGTTCTCAATGCGGTTCTCTACCAAAGAATACACCACGGACTGGATAGACGTAGAGGTGGGCATTGCAATGGGCTGTGCAATCTCTCCCATACTGTTCGTGTTGGCAATGGAAGTCATCTTGAAAGCTGCAATGAAGAGTTCAGGTCCAGTGAATCTGGGAGATGGATACCAGATGCCTCCTCTGAAAGCTTTCATGGATGACACAACAGTCTTGTCCACGGATGAGGAAGAGACACACCAAATCTTAAAGCAGCTGGATGAGCTGGTGGCCTCTTCAAGAATGAGGTTCAAACCAAAGAAATCCCGAAGTCTCTCACTGCGAAAAGGAAAAGTGGCAGATTCAGTCAAATTCATGGTAGCCAACCAAGCCATCCCCACTGTCACAGAAGAGCCAGTAAAAAGTCTCGGAAGATGGTATGATGACTCCCTGAAAGACACACAAAGGCGATCTGAAACCAAGCAAACAGCAGAAGAAGGCCTGAAGAAAATAGATAACTGTGGACTGCCAGGCAAATACAAAGTCTGGTGTCTACAGTTCATGCTGATACCAAAGCTGCTGTGGCCACTGCTAATCTATGACATTTGCACCAGCACAGTGGAAGCAATGGAAGCCAAAATCAACAAATACACAAGAAAATGGCTCGGTGTCCCACCTGGTCTCACTGATGTTGCATTCTACTGTCGTCAAGCAATGCTGAAGCTACCTCTCAAATCCATAGTGGAGGAATACAAAGTTTTAAAAGCAAGACTGTTGAGCATGCTGGAGGAATCGGAAGACAATATCGTGAGATCAGTTCAGCCAAAGCTGAGAACTGGCAGAAAATGGAAAGTCCAAGAGGCTGTAAACAATGCCAAGAGAAACCTCAGCATCAAAGAAATAATTGGACACACGCAAACCAACAGACAGGGACTGGGAGCAACAAAAATGCAGTGGTGTTCCAAAGCCAAAAGGAAGGAAAAAAAGACATGATCATACAGGAGTTGAAGAAAGAAGAAGATGTCAAAAGAGTGCAGAAGGCAGTCCAGCAAGGTCAACAGGGGCAATGGACAACATGGGACAGTGCACTCCAAAGAAGTCTCAGCTGGAACGATATGTGGCACAGGGCTCCTCTAAGGATAAGCTTCCTCCTCAGATCTGTATATGACCTGCTCCCCTCGAATGCAAACTTGGTGAAATGGGGGAAATCAGATGACCCAGCATGTCCGCTGTGTCAGAAGAAACAAACAGTGGAACATGTCCTAAGCTCTTGCAAAGTAGCGCTAGCCTAAGGAAGGTATACATGGAGGCACAACCAAGTTCTGAAAGTGATCACAGACGTGGTTAGCAAAAAAACCATGACCCCAAACGCACCAGTTGCTATGACAACGTTCTACAAAGCAGGAGGGAAACAGGTCTGGCCCGAAATTGCTATGACAACCAGCACATTGCCAAAGGGTCTTCTGGATGGAGCAGTCGACTGGGAGTGTACAGCAGACCTCCCAGAGTGGAGAAATTACCCAGATGTCATCAGCAAGACAGGCATGATACCAGACATCGCTCTCCACTCTGACTCCTCGAAACAAGTGATTCTGATAGAACTCATTGTGCCATACGAAAGCAGAATGGAAGAAGCACATATCTACAAGACCAAAAAATACGCCGGTCTTGCCAGCACCCTGAAGAAAGCAGGTCTGAGGGTCAAAATCTTCGCCATAGAGGTCGGGGCAAGAGGGTTTGTGGGCACCTCCGCTTATGATCTCATGAAACAACTCGCCATTTCTGGGAAGAAGAGGACTAGAGCCTTTAAAGCGATGGCAGAGGCAGCAGAAAGGAGCTCAAGCTGGATCTGGGCAAGGAGGAACCAAAGTGAACTTCATAAGGATTAAATTCCCTACAGATGATGTGTGCCCCGTTAGCACATTTGTAAAACCGCGTACCGCAGTTCTGAAGCGCAGAATCGCCCAGGTTCGCTCCCCGGCGTGGGAAAAAAAAAAAAAATAGACAACAGCAGAAGGGCATCCAGGAGTCATGACCTGGATGTGGCCCGGCCCCCGAGAGTGTAAGGAATTCAGGGCCGAAACACTTGTCTAAAGGGGGTTACTTCTCTGAAGACCTGTTGTCTAGCTCTCCCTAGAGTTTTTTTCTACCAGACGCTAAGAAACATGAAAACGTCAACATTTCGACATCCACAGCAAGAGGACACGTCGATGAAAAATACCGTTCCCACCTTCATATTTTTTCCGATGAATCAGTCTTAAAAAATAAATGTTCTGGAGCAGCATTTTATGTTCCAAAATTTGAAATAAAAAAGTCATTTTTCATTGGGACAATTATATCTACGTGAAAATTTACAACGGATTAGTCGCTATTATACAATCATTGCATTATCACGTAAATCTTAAATCCGTGTCTCGTTTAAGGTTAAAAGGTACAGATATAAGTTTATGCTGGGTTCCTTCTCGCGTTGGTCTTCACGACAACGAAGTAGTTGACAGAGCAGCTAAGCAAGACGCCCAGAATGCTGATAATGCTATAGAATTACATGTTCATATTTCCGTAAAAGAAGCTAGCAACTTGCTCGATCAGCCTCATGGATTCGATTTCATGAACATTTAAATGAACAGTTTGTGTCACAACAAATGATAAAACTTACCGTTCAAAATGTATGTAAAAAATTGCAGTATTCTTCCATGTATCATTTGAGATCGATTGCTGCTGTTCGTTTTCGTATTCAGCTAAACGCATTGAAAACAAAATATTGTAAAAATGTCAAGTGTATTTGCGGCGAACAGTTCACACTGTTTCACTGTTTATTCTACTGCAAAATGCTATGTTCTTTTTTACCTAAAATGTTTACTCAAGAAAACTCTTCTGAAACTCATTTTAAAAAAGTAACATCAAATCAACCTTTGTTAGTTAAAATTTCACAATCATTAGTTCACAGTCCTATTAATAGGTTAACTTTATGCAGTTTGTCTTTTAGTTTTACAATTTCCTTTCACATTGTTGAAATTAATTGTTAGTAATGTTTGTGTTAAGATTTCGATCCATTTTTCTATTCTACCACCATTTATGACTTTTTACTCTGTCTCCCTTCTGCCCCAATCCAACCCGTCCAACTATCATTCTCCATTTTATTATATTTTTTCTTCCCCTCTTCCCCCCCCCCTCCCGTCCAATATCACTTATAGTGAAAAGACGTTAAGTCAAAGAACTAACGAACACACACACATATAGATACACACGCACACA
>JAPXFY010000019.1:71165360-71182860 GCA_030674185.1 Monoplex corrugatus
TATGCGTTCCACCCATATCTACCGGCTGTTATTTGGCAGACTTTTCAAGTAAAACTTCTTCTCTTTCTCTCTCTCATTCTTCTCTCTCATTCTCTCTCACTCTGTCTCTCACTCCGTCTCTCCCCTACCTTCCTTTCTTCTCTGTCTGTCTCTGTCTTCCTCTGTCTGTCTGTCTCTCTTTTCCTTTTTTTTCTGTGTGTTTGTCTGTGTGGTGTGTCTCTTCCCCCTCTCTCTTTTTCTCTGTCTGTGTGTGTGTCTGTCTGTGTGTGTGTGTGTGTCTGTCTCTTTTTTCTCCGTCTTTGTGTGTCTGTCTCTGTGTGTTTGTGTGTCTGTCTCTTTCCTTCTCTCTCGTTTTCTCTGTCTCTGTCATTTTTCTCCGTCTCCGTGTCTGTCTTGTCTGTCTCTCCTTATTTCTGTTTGTTCTTATCTTTGCAAGGGAAATGTCCCTTTCTTGGAGCAATGACAAGGTATATAAATTTGCCGTCTTACAAATGTGGTGAGTACATGTGCTGCTGAACAAACGCCACATTCCTTACGTTTCACTGATATTGATCTAAACTTCAAGGTGACGACAGATGCACACGTCGTAGTTTAGACTTTGTTTGGAGTTTGTTTAATTAACCCTTTGACTATCGCACTCTATCTATCATCTGCTAAAACTTAACTCTTTGATTCCCTCATCCCAATCTCTAGCTTCTTGCAGCAAGCTGGTGGATAGGGCGAGGGAATCAAAGGGTTAAGTTTTTGCTTTGCTAGTATGGTTGATCATGCAGGATGCTGGTGGATAGAGTGTGGGAGTTAAAGGGTTAAGAAAAGTCCATCACGCTCAGGCAATCTTGCATGCGCTCCACCTTAATCTGGGAGCAGTTATGTGGCGGGATCGTACATGTATATATATTTTTTTCAAAATTACTTCACTGATTTCTCAATTATGAACATACCCGAAGTGTGTCCAAACCACGTATATTTTTTTTTAAAAAGATGTGTCTATTTTTGTGTGTGTTAATTTCACGTGCACTTTTGGAATATTGACCTTATTATGTGGGCGACAACTGAACCAACATTGACTATTGATATACTGTTTCTCAAAAAAGAGATGAATTAAACAAATATCCGGTAGCTTCCATTACCCTAAGCAAAACCTTACACTCGTGCAAATTGTTGATATAGGGCGAGTGGAGAGGTGTGTAAAGGGTTCTGTGAATTGAACACTAAGCTGACACCACCAGAAAGTTTGGAGGCATTGATTAAGATGGACAGCGGGCTAGAAATTGAACTCGAGACATGATATCTTTTGAGTCCAGAACTCTAGCAATATCATCCATCCCCTTCAAATTAAAGAAACACACACACACACACACATATATATATATATATATACACAGAGAGAGAGAGAGAGAGAAACATACACACACACAGTAACACACACACAGTAACACACACACAGTAACACACTCAAACACACATACAGAGAAAACACACACACATACACACACATATTGACACAAACACACACACAACTTTCACACACACACACACAACAACACACATACTCCCCCCCCACACACACATATTGAGACAAACACACACACAACGCTCACACACACACACACACAACAACACACATACTCCCCCCCCCCACACACACACATATTGAGACAAACACACACACAACGCTCACATACACACACACAACAACACACATACTCCCTCCCCCACACACACACACATATTGAGACAAACACACACACATATTGAGACAAACACACACACAACGCTCACACACACACACACAACAACACATACTCCCCCCCCCCACACACACACTATTGAGACAAACACACACACAACGCAACATATTGAGACAAACACACACACACACACACACCCCACCCTCATCTCGACTATTCATGAAACGATCCGAAATTGTTTTGAGTAGTAAGTTCGAAGCTTTCGGTAATTTCATCGCTAAATACATCACCAAAATCAACGAATTCTCAAGGTCAGTGGGCCTATCGTTAAACACGTGCTACTGGACACAAAAAGGGGAGATCATTCTTGTGGTTGTACCATCGTGTTACAGATATTTGAGGACCAACAGGCCATTGGCCATTGGGAGGAGCTCTTGGCAGGACAGCCAGCAAGGACGTGGGAAAGTTACACACCTGTGTCTGATCCGCCCTTGGTCTTGCCCCGTTCCACTTTCATACACGTGCTTGCACGCGCGCTTACGCATACACACACTCATACACAGGTACACACACATATACTCACGTGCGCGCGTACACACACACAGACACAAACACACGCACACATACGCACAAAGACACACACTCATTCGCGCGCGCGCACACTCGCACACACACACACACACACAAACGCAGATATATGTGCACGCAAATACACATACAAACATACATATAGGCAGCACCAGACACACACACACACACACACACACAGATACACACACACAAATAAACATAGGTACATACCCATATGTACACACCCAGACACACACACTCACACACACACTCTCTCACACACACACACACACTCACTCACACATATGCATGCACACGTGCATGGACATAATATCCTATAACCATCGAGTCATACTAACTTTGATCCATTCAAATCGATCTTGTTCAGTTCATTTCAGTTAATCAATGGAAAAAAAAACAACTCCATCTCACCCCCCATCACACACACACACATAAAGAAAAAAGTAAATACGAAAGGGAAGATAATCTAAGATCCTTTCTTGCCGCAGCAGGGAAATATGGAAGCAGTAAAATTTGCAAACAATCATAAGATGACTAGAGAATGATGTATATAAACGAAGTAGTAATTATTACGACTTACGATGATAAGCGCACAGACAGACAGACACAAACGCCCCACCCACACACACCAACACACACCAACACCCACACACCAACACACCTCCCCTACACACCCACACTCCCCACCCCCATCCCACACACACATAGGAAAAATATGTCTCCAGCGCTATAAGGGCAGAGCCTACCTCCTGTCTTGCTACTTTTACTTTCCCTAACTCCCACGAAAATAACAGCAAACGGCACAACTTTGAGACAGGTTGATAAGTTTAAATATCTGGGAACGATCATCTCACCAGACGGCAGATGCACGTCAGAAATAGCCAGCAGAATCGGCCAAGCAAAACAGCATTCAAGAAGATGAATAGCATTCTTTCCTGCAGATGCCTATCAATTAACACCAGGAAGAGAGTTCTTGAATGTTATGTAGGACCGATAATGTTATACTCTTGAGAGGCGTGGGCAGTCAACAAGCAAGGCCAGAACAAGATTGAGCCGAGATGCGGTTTTTAAGAAGAATGTTGAGAGTTCCATGGACAGCAAAGAAAACAAACGAGACAGTCTTGATGGAGGCAGACACAAGAAGATCATTCATAAGAAAGATTAGTAAAACACAGGCAACATTTATAGGCCAATTTATGAGGAAAGGGGAATTGGAGAACCTAGTCACTACAGGAAAGCTGGAGGGAAAGACAGCACCAGGTAGGTCCAGGGAGAAAATATTGGACGGACTTGCAGAGTGGCTGAAGACAGAGAGGGTGGAAGAGGTGCTTGCAGCAACAAGGGATAGAAACAGATGGTAGGCCATGATCACCAACGCCATGTGGCAAGGCACTTGATGATGATGATAACTCTCACGAAGGTCTGATACCCATTCACATCTGGGTAGACTGAAAGTTTTACATATTCTGTTTTGCTTTCCTCGAGCGAAGCAGAAATAACTCCATTATTCCAGCAAGATTCAGATTATGTTGAGGGCCAGCGAGGGACTGATTCAAAAAGTGTTGAAGGCTGTTTCAGCAGCATGTGTGTGTGTGTGTGTGTGTGTGTGTGTGTGTGTGTGTGTGGGGTGTGTGTGTGTGTTGTGTGTGTGTGTGTGTGTGTATGTGTGTGTGTGTGTGTGTGTAGTAGATAAGGGACAATTTGACGTGTACTGTAGTAGAAAGGGGACGTGTGTGTAATTTGGAGACGTCCCCAAAATACACAAAATTAAAATTGGCTCAAAATAAAAAAATAAGCTTAAAATACTATAATTGCATATAAGATACATATTACGCAATTTTAAAAAATGTCCCCTAATTACTACATATTTTGCTTATAGTAATTTGGGGACGTCCCTTTATTACTACATCTACTGACCCTGTTCTCACACAGACTGAGTCACACAGCTTTTCAGTCTTAGTTGAAAAGCGCATTTCTTTGGCTTCTTTCCTGTCTGATTGATCTATTGTTTTCTTTATGGTTTTCTTTCTATTGTTATGGCTGTCTAAGTGATGATAGTGTTAATGTTGTTATTTTACCATCTTCCTTTTAAAGAAAATAACAGATTTTGTTGTTTAACACTGCCATTTACAGATTTATTGACTGAATAATTTACATTGGTGTTGATTAGTTTTAAGGTGATTTGTTTTAATAGTTTAATTCATTAAAAAAATATTAAATGTTGTCTTGTGTGACTTCAAATATGACATCACACCTGTACAAATGAAAGTTCAGAACACAATGTCACACCTGTAGAAAATAACCGTTGAAAACATGAAACCTCACCTGTAGAAATAAAGGTTTAAAATGTGCCAACACACCTGCAGAAAGAGTTTTTTAAAATGATGTTGGACATGTAGAAATAAAGGTTTCACGCATGACATCACAATTATAAAACATAAACGTTTTATAACAAGATGTTATACCTGTGGAAATAAAGGTTTAAAACATGACATCACACCTGTACAAAAAGGGTTTAAAATAGGAAGTTACATCTGTAGAAATAAAGTTTTAAATCTGATGTCTCACCTGTAGAAATAAAGGTTTAGAACATACCACCTCGTTGAAGAAAAAAGGTTTTGTTTCAAAGATGACATCACACCTGTAGAAATGAAGATTTATAACAAGACATCATACCTGTAGAAAGAAAGTTTGAAAATATGACATCTCACCTGGAAAAATATACATATAGAACATGACAGAACACCTGTAAACCATGGGTAGAATTATGTGACAACTATGTATAAAACATGGGTAAAACTATGTAACAACTATGTATAAAACTCAAAAATCTATATATCAAACACAGGTAAAATTATGTTGAAACATTTGTATAAAACATGGGTAAAATATAAAAGTTAAGAATAAAACATGGGTAAAACTGTGTGAAAACTAAGTATATAACACGGGTAAATTCATGTAAAAACTATGCATAAAATACAGTTAAAATTACGTGAAAAGTATGTATAAAATACCTGTGAAATGACGTAAAAACTATATGTACAAAACACGGGTAAAATGGTGTAAAACTATGTATAAAACAAGAGTAAAATTCTGTAAAAACTATGCATACAACACGGGTAAAAGTGTGTAAAAATTATGTATAATACATAATAATAATAAAATAATAGTGAACATTTATGGCGCTTAATCTAAAAAAGCCCTAAGCGCTTACAGTAAACACACACACACACGCACACACAACACACGCACACGCACACATACATGAGTAAAATTATGTAAAACCAATATCAATTTGGTTAAAATTAAATATAAACTATTCGTAAAACACAGATGAAATTATGTAAAAACCTATGCGTAAAACACAAGTAAAATTATATCAAAAATATGTGACAAAACATGGGCAATATGTAAAAACCATGAATAAACAGGTAAAATTATGAAAAAAACTATATACAAAACATGGGTAAATTTATGTAAAAAACATGTATAAAAAGCTAAAATTATGTAAACACTATGTATAAAACACGAATAAAGTTATGTAAAACCTATATGCAATTAAGGGTAACATGTGAAAACAGTATAAAACATGGGTAAAATAATGTAAAAACTATGTATAAAACACAGGTAAGATTATGTGAATGCCATGTATCAAACAGGGTGAAATTCTGTAAAATCTTTAAGACACTGGTAAAATTATGTAAAAAGTATGTATAGAACGCAGGTAAAATTGTGTAAAAACTCTCTAAAACATGGGTAAAATTATGTATAAACTATGCATAAAACACAGGTAAAATTATGTAAAAGTTGTATTAAACACAGGTAAAATTATAAACAACTATCCATAAAACACAGCTAACAAAAATTATGTAAAAACTACGTATAAAACACAGGGAAAAGTTGGTAAAATTTTATGTTCAAAACAGAAGTAAAATGATGTAAAATTTACCTATAAAACACGGGTAAAATTATGTAAAAACAATACGTATAAGCACGAGGAAAGTGGTGTAAAACTTATGTATAAAACACAGGTAAAATAATATAAATACAGCCGCGCACCGAAAGGCGTGTAGCAGACGCCTTTTCTTTTCAAAAAAGACCTTGAGTACAGTTACCTCCCCTGGTTCAGCAATTCTTTAAATCTTTGGAAATTCTAGTATTTCAAACCCTTAAAAGCTAGGAAATGAATAATTCCTGTATTCAAGTTTAGCAGTAAAGTATATATTTCTTATCAGAAAGGTCTTCGATGTGAAATTTCCCCCTTTTTCTCTGAAATCAACAATTTTGTTGTTTGATCGTTCGGCACTGTTCAACTTTCCGACCAGTGAGCCGTGACAGTTATCAGAAATTTGTAAAATAATTAAATAAGTTATGGAAATTCTAAGATCATGATTAGAATATTGGTATTCTAATCTTTCATTTGAACCACACCACACCTTTAATCAATGGATATTAAGCTTGCGTTAAAGAAACTTCAGGCCAAGTCAATGCGCGGCAAACCGCCAAAATGACCACCATTTGTCGGAATGTAGAATCAAATTCATAATGTTTATAATCTGACTTAAAATATACAATTTCATTTACATTCTTGCTCCTTTTGTAAATAGAACTGATACTGCAATAAAATGTTGTCAAGTAGTAAGGTATCAGAAGAGATTCAGTCGCTCGGCACTGTGGTCGAACTGCGTGTGTCCAGATTAAAATCATGTGTTTTCTATTGCCTATTCACCGATCAGTTTCTGCACAGAAAGGTTAATTTACATATTCAAAATATGTCCACATAAACTTCTGAGTTATCATCTATTTACTCATTTGTTTGATTGATTGCATGGATTAATACTGATTCTCACCTGTCTCACCTGTCGGCGTCACCAGGAACAGTGTTGGCCGCTGCACATGATGTCCTCACAAGTTGCCTCCAGCACTCTCGATCTTGGCTAAGTCTGACCACCTCCTGGAGTTTCTTGCCACTGATGTTTGTGATGTTTCTAGCAAGTGATGCAGGTGGCCGTCCTCTGTTTCTCTTTCCTTCCACTTTACCTTGGAGGACAGTGGACATCAAGTCTGTTCTCTCATTACGGATTGCGTGTCCAACATATTTCAGTTTCCTCCGTTGTATGAGTACTAGAAGCTTGCGTGTAGTACCCAACTCATTCAGTATGCTTTCATTTGAGCGCCTATCCGTCCATTTGACCCTCAGCAGTCGTCGGTAAAACCACAGCTCTGCTGCTTCTAATACTGATTAAATATATCAAAATACGGCTAAAATCCTTTTCAGCAAGGTTTATCCATTGACTTAAATCACTCGTATTTTCAATCTAAGTGAATATTATGCTAAACGATGTAGACTAACAATCTGTGTGCTGCGCAGATTATGCTGATATAAAATACATTGATATTTGCATATGGACTGCAAGATAAACACCGCTGAGCTTGCACGAAGAAACACAAATCTGGCCCCCCAGGTGTTCCAAAAAGTCGATTCGCCTGCAGGCTCGCAGTGTCGTCTTTGGGGTTCAAATGCAGAGGTATATATGCGGGTGAGCGCAAGTGCTATGGATGCCTTTCTCCTCTGGTCTGGTCATGAACAGTTAGGACAGAATAAAGAGAGAAACACAGCTCTGCCTTCACTGGGTATTCTTTGTCAGGCTGCCTTACCACCTGCTTTCTTCTGCTCTTCTGCCTCCTGTCTTCACACTTACCACCACACCATCACATAAAAACTATGTATAAAACATGGCTAAAATCATGTCAAAACTATGCATACAACACAGGTAAAGCTATCTAAAAACTACTTATAGTAGTAGGCCTCCCTCGGACATGACTGACCATGGACAAAGTACATCCGTTCTAATGTCTAGATGGGCTGTCTGCTTGGTCCAAGCAGCGTCGCCTGTGACTGTACAGACCAATGCGAGAGAGGCAGTCTCTGTCGCAGCGGTCGCATGTGTATGCTGATGCTGGTCTGTTGGCTGTCATCCCTTTTCTGCGAACTCGCTTTTCTGCTGCAGCAGCTGACAGTTTGTCCTCACCAATCCGCAGCTGTTTTTTGAGAGTAGTTCTCCAGCTGTTGCGGTCGTCTGCGAGGTCCTCCCAGGACTAGTGTTGATCTCAAGCGCCTTCATGTCACGCTTGCAAACGTCTTTGTATCTCAGCTGTGGGCGGCCAATGTTTCTCTGCCCTGTGGCAAGCTCACCATAAAGGATGTCTTTTGGGATGCGACCATCTTCCATGCGGCGAACGTGGCCCAACCAGTGCAGCCGACGCTGTCTCAGCATGGTATGCATGGTTGGGAGGCCAGCGCAGGTTAGGACTTCGGTGTTGGTCACCTTGTCTTGCCAGGAAATGCCAAGTATGCGCCGTAGGCTTCTCAGGTGGAAGGTATTGAGCCTTTTCTCCTGATGAGCATGCGTGGTCCACGCCTCGCTGCCGTACAGCAAGGTGCTGAGGACACAGGCGTTGTATATAGCCATCTTTGTCTTTGTGGTCAGCTTGGGATTTGTCCACACCCTTTGTGTGAGGCGGGCTAGTGTTGTGGCTGCCTTCCCGATCCTCTTGTCGACCTCTGTGTCAAGGGAGAGGTTATCGGTGATGGTGGACCCAAGATATGTGAATTGATGGATGGCTTCAAGCTCGTAGTCATCAATGGTGATGGCTGGTGGAGATGGCGTGTCTTGGCCCAGGACGTTTGTCTTCTTAAGACTGATGGTCAGACCAAAATCTTTGCAGGCCTGGGAGAAGCGGTCCATTAGTGACTGCAAGTCCCGCTGAGTATGGGTCACAACTGCGGCATCGTCGGCAAATAGCATGTCTCTGATGAGGGATTCACGGACCTTTGTCCTTGCTCTGAGGCGGGCGAGGTTGAAGAGCCTGCCATCTGATCTGGTCCGCAGGTGGATCCCTTCTTGCGCTGTGCTGAACGCATGCCTCAGGAGGAGAGCGAAGAAGATTCCAAAGAGGGTTGGGGCCAGGACGCAGCCTTGTTTCACACCGCTGCGTACGTCGAAGGGCTTGGAGAGGTTTCCGTTGAACTGCACCATCCCTTTCATGTTTGAGTGGAAGGACTCAATTAAGCTGTGCAGTTTGGGGGGGCAGCCGATTTTTCGGAGAGCCCTGGAAAAGGCCATCTCTGCTGACTAGGTCAAAGGCCTTGGTGAGGTCAATGAATGCCACAACAGGGGCATCCGCTGCTCTCTGCACTTCTCCTGGATTTGGCGAAGGGAGAAGACCATGTCTACCGTGGATCTCTCTGCTCGAAAACCACACTGTGATTCCGGGTAGACGCGTTCAGCCAGTTTCTGCAGGCGGATTAGGAGGACCCGAGCGTAGACTTTGCCAACAATGCTGAGGAGCGAGATACCTCTGTAGTTGTTGCAGTCACTCCTTTCGCCCTTGTTTTTGTACAGGGTGACGATCTTGACGTCCCTCATGTCCTGTGGTACAGCTCCCTCATTCCAACACTGACAGAGAACTGCGTGCAAAGGGTGCAGAAGAGAAGTCTTGCAGTGCTTGATGAGGTCTGGGGGAATTCCGTCGTTGCCAGGTGCCTTCCCTGATGCCAGGCTATCAATGGCCTTGCTGAGTTCGTCCGCAGTTGGCTCTGCGTCAAGTTCTTCCATTACCGGCATGCACTTGATGGCATCGAGGGCTAAGGGGGACACCATGTTCTGTGTGGAGTAGAGGTCGAAGTAGTGTTCCGCCCATCTTTCCATCTGTTGGCTAGGATTGCTGATTACTTCCCCAGTGGAGGATTTGAGGGGGGCGATCTTGCTCTGTGTTGGTCCCAGTGCCTTCTTGATGCCATCATACATTCCTCGGATGTTGCCTCTTTCAGCAGCACTCTGTATCTCTTCGCTGAGCTCTGTCCAGTACTCGTTTGCGCAGCGCCTGGCGTTAAGCTGAACCTTACTTCTGGCAGCCCTGAGGATTTACAGGTTCTTCTCACTGGGTGACCGCTTATACTTGGTGAGTGCGGCACGCTTGGCCTCAACAGTGGGAGTCATCTCTGATGATTTGGCCTCAAACCAGTCGTGGGACTTCACAGTTTTCTTCCCAAAGGTGGCCATAGCAATGCGGTGCATGGTGTCTCGTAGCGTTTCCCATCTCTCAGTGGCAGAGTCTCTGGGCTGCAATGCATCGTATTCTCTCTGAAAGGCCTCTGCGAACTGTTCTACAAGATCTGGCTGAGACATCTTGCTGACGTCAATGCGAGGGTTCCCTTGTTTCTTTGAGCAGTGGAACTTCTTTGGTTGTAGCCTGATCTTGCAACATACCAGAGAGTGGTCTGTGTCGCAGTCTGCGCTGTGAATAAGAGCGAGTGTGGAGAACGTTTTTGATAGCGGCACGTCTTACTAGGATCAAATCCAGTTGGTGCCAATGTTTGAGCGGGGATGCCTCCAGGAGACTTTGTGCTGAGGCTTCGTCTTGAAGAAGGAGTTGGCGATGCACAGTTCATGGCAGGTGCAAAACTCAAGCAGTCGCTGTCCATTCTCATTCATTTTCCCCACTCCAAAGGAACCGAGGCAGAAGGGCCATGAGTCATTGTCTGCACCCACTCTGGCATTGAAGTCGCCCAGGAGAACAAGTTGTTCTGTCCTGGGGATGTTCCTTATGGTTGATGCAAGATTTTCGTAGAACTCATCCTTGGTGTCTGGAGAGGCGGACAGAGTTGGGGCATAAACGCTGATGAGAGTGACATAGCCTTCGGTGGTGTTGAGGCAGAGAGTCAAGAGTCGTTCTGAACCGCCGCTGCCTGGTTCAATCATGTTCAGCAGGCTGTTCCTTACTGCAAAGCCTACTCCGTGCTCTCTTGGGGCATCAGAACACTTTCTTGCCAGAAGAAGGTGTAGTCCCTTTCCTTTAGTGTTCCTGAGTCAGCCAGCCATGTTTCCTGCAGAGTGGCAATGTCCACATTGAGCCTCTTTAGTTCGCTGTTTATGACGGCGGTTTTTCTGGCGTCGCTGATGTCTTGCAGATCTTGGGAGAGCCCAGGCATCATTGTTCGGACATTCCAACAGCCCAGTTTCACTGCTGATCCTTTTCCTGATCCGTTTCTTGAATTTGAATTTTTCTTTTTGTTTGGTGCGGTAATTAACGACCTGCTTGTCAGATTTTCTCCTAATCTTCATGCACCCAATGAAGAAGGCAGGTCGTGGCGGAACAGCACCTAACTGGCTGGGGGCTGCCCAGCTTAGGTGGGCGGTAGCTGTCCAGTAAGACACGAAGGTCTCTCCCACCGTCAAAAGCAACCCCTGGCGTCAGCTCTATGCCAGTTGAGCAATGACTTATCACCGGTATCTGTTGCTTCCCGTGTTGTGCCGACACTAGTGTTAGTAGCGAGGCTGGAGTGTCCTCTCCAGGTCGTAGGTGCAGAGTGTTTGTGGATGAATGGATGGATGTAAGCCTGGGCAGTGTAATATGGAAGACAGGCTGTTGCCCATGCAACTTGTCCCCCCTCTCCACCTCGCTGACAGATCCAAAGGAACAGCAGGGCTGTTACGTTTTGGTGCCAACACGGCCGCAGGAGCTGCCGGAAAGTGACAAAGTTTGCCATCCAACCGCCTTAGGGGCCCCACACCGGATTTACTGTCAGGGTTTACTCCCTTAGCTAGATGGCCGCGGGTAGCTCTCCAGAGCTGGCGCCCTTTGATGGATCTAATTTATTTCCACCAGGGTTTCTAGCCACCCTCCTCACCATCCTTCTGAGAGGACTGGTGGGGTTGCTGGTTTAGTCGCCAGCAATTCGACCCTGTGACAGGTAGTACTGGGTTCCAGGTTACCAGTAGCGGATACATCTATCCGACCTGACCTGAAAAAAAACTACTTATAGTACACGGGTAACATTATATAAAAGCTGTCTAAAACACAAATAAAATTATGTAAACACTATGTATAAAAACAAGAGTAAAATAATGTAAAAAATGTATAAAACATGTTGTCTTACCTGTAGAAATAAAGGTTAAAACATGACGTTTCACCAGTAGAAATAAAGCTTCAGAATGTGATGTCTCACCTGTATAGCACTAAAGGTATAAAATGTGATGTCACAACTGTAGAAATAAAGGTATTAAAAATGAATTCTCATCTATACAAATAAAGGTTTTAAATGTGATGTCACATCTGTAGACAGAACAATTTAAAACATAAGTCTCCCCTGTAGAAATAAAGGTTTAAAACGTGACATCACACCTGTAGAAACATTGTTTTTAAAAATGATGTCTCACATGTAGTAGGAAAGGTTTCAAACATGACGCCACAACCGTAGAAATAAACATTGAAAACAAGACATTATACCTGTGGAAACAAAGGTTAAAAATATGATCTCATGATGTCTCACCTGAAGAAATACAGGTTGAAAATTACCTTCACCTGTGGAAATAAAGCAGGTTTAAAACATGTCTCACCTGTAAAAATAAAGGTTTAACGCATATGTCTCACCTGTAGAAATAAAGGTTCAAAACATGTCACACCTGTAGACACAAAGGTTTTAAAAATGATGTCTCATCTGTAGAAATAAAGATTTCAAACATAATGTCACACCTGTAAAAATAAAGCTTTAAAACGTGATGTCACACCTGTAGAAATAAAGTTTTGAAATATGATGTCCCATGGTGTCTCATCTTACAAATATAGGTTTAAATCATGACATCTCACCTGTAGTAGTTATATTTAAATCATGACATCTCACCTGTCGTAGTAATAGTTTAAAATATGAGGTGTAAAATATGACGTCTCACTACGTCTCATCTGTAGAAACATAAGTTTTAAAACATGATATCTCACCTGTAGTAGTAATGGTTTAAAATATGATGATTCACCTGCAGAAATAAAGGTTAAAATCCTGATGTCTCACCTGAAAAAAATAAAGGTTTAAAACACTTGCAGAAAGAAAGGTTTAAAACACTTGCAGAAAGAAATAAAGGTTTAAAACACTTGCAGAAATAAAGGTTTAAAACACTTGTAGAAATAAAGGATTAAAACAGACATCTCACCGTAGAAGAAAGGTTTAAAACATTGAAACGTCACACTGTATAAATAAAGGTTTAACCACTTCGGATGGAGAGTTTTTCCCCACAACGCCCATTTTGAAGGGTTGGAAAAAAATCACAAAAAATACATAAACACAAAGAACAAAATGAAACTTTCAGATCTGAAATATTTACATGCTGCGGTAGTTTAATGCCAAAAATGAGTTTTTCCTTAAATTTCTTCTTCATGGCAGTGAAAATACCAATTTGTGGTAGGATCACGTACATGACAATCACACTTTTTGATCAGCTCCATGAACACACAGTCAAGGTGAGAAGTCTTTGTATGCACAAAATAACTTGAATAAAGTAGACTTTGCTCAGGGTAAAAAACAAATAAATTATTAGTGACATTATATAAATAAATGTTACAAATTGTTACACTGGGGAATTTGTGAAAAAAGGAGCACACCGGATACTTCAGTCCCTATGCACTGTTTTCCTAATCATCAGTGTAGTTTTGCACTGACTGATATAGTTGGAAGCAGGTGATGGTCTTGTTGGGCTAGCATAGTTTGTCACAAACGGCAACCCCACACTTTTTACACCAGTTGGGGGTTTGCCGCATTGAACCTCCGGGTGTCTCCTGCTGCCAGCACTACACACATGGCACTTCCTATAGTTTTTCCTACCGCTGGGGATGGGTGGCAGAGGACAGGAGAAGTGCTCATTCTGCTTGCCACTCAGTTCTCTTATGCATATCTGTTTATGACACTAGAATTTAGAAAGTCTTCTGTCACAAACTGATTGAAGAAATCAATGGGGGCGTGGCACTCAGCTGGGACATGCAGGCCACAAGAGCCAGAGAACGGAGGCAAAGTGGGGATAAAACTAAAATCTTTGTGCCAGTCACGCATAACAAAGTCAAAGAAATCTTCATCAGACACGTGACTCACTGTGCATAGCCCACTGACCACTCTCTTCTTGTGACATGTACGCCCACCTCCCTCTCCCACTTCACTGTCGTCTGAAACTGGGTCTCTGTCAGTACCTTCTTGCTGACAGCTTCCATCACTTGATACACTTTCACCATCATCTTCATCACACTCTTCGATGTCCAATCCTTCAGTCTAAAGCACTTCAATCACTTCAGCAGCAGTAAAACGCCGCCGTTGCGATCTACTTTGCTCCAAAACTCATACTCGCCTGCGACGCCAATTCTGACACGAACGCAGATTAGCCAGTAGTGTGGGGTGCCGAAGTCAGTCGTTTCCGACGAGTCTATGGCTACGGAATCTCACGAAAAAAATTCCCACTTGACCCTTGACACGTTTGCAGTGACCAGTGTGGCTTCAGTTGGCATGCCACGTCACGAGGGAAGCATAAAAAATTTTTTGATTATCGACACCGCTGTCGCATTCCGTCATATGAAACCTCGCCTTACGTAACGAACGCTATAGCGTTCCGTCATACGACGAGAGTTAAAACAAGACACCTCTCTCACCTGTAGTAATAAAGGTTTAAAACCTGACGTCTCACCTGTAGAAAAAACGGTTTAAAACATCGCCACAATGTTGAGTCATTGAATCTGATAAGACATGCCATTCCTGCAAGAAACATTTAAAAACACTGCCATAATCCTCTGTAACTGACACTGATGGTACATCTCACCTGTAGAAAGAACATTACAAAAATATCACAACAGTGCTCAGTCATAGACACTGATGGGACATCACACCTGTATAACGAACACTTTAAAACACCATAGTGGTCAGCCAGTGACCCTGATAGGACATCACACCTGTAGAAAGAACATTTTAAAACACCATAGCGGTCAGCCACTGACCCTGATGGGACATTCACCTGTAGAAAGAACATTTTATAACACCATAGCGGTCAGCCACTGACCCTGATGGGACATCTCACCTGTAGAAAGAACATTTTATAACACCATAGCGGTCAGCCACTGACCCTGATGGGACATCTCACCTGTAGAAAGAACATTTTATAACACCATAGCGGTCAGCCACTGACCCTGATGGGACATCTCACCTGTAGAAAGAACATTTTATAACACCATAGCGGTCAGCCACTGACCCTGATAGGACATCTCACCTGTAGAAAGAACATTTTAAACACCGTAGTGGTCAGCCACTGACCCTGATGGGACATCTCACCTGTAGAAAGAACATTTTAAAACACCATAGCGGTCAGCCACTGACCCTGATAGGACATCTCACCTGTAGAAAGAACATTTTAAAACACCGTAGTGGTCAGCCACTGACCCTGATAGGACATCACACGTGTAGAAAGAACATTTTAAAACACCATAGCGGTCAGCCACTGACCCTGATGGGACATCACACCTGTAGAAAGAACATTTTAAAACACCATAGCGGTCAGCCACTGACCCTGATGGGACATCACACCTGTAGAAAGAACACTTTAAAACACCATAGTGGTCAGCCACTGACCCTGATAGGACATCACACCTGTAGAAAGAACACTTTAAAACACCATAGTGGTCAGCCACTGACCCTGATGGGATATCACACCTGTAGAAAGAACACTTTAAAACACCATAGTGGTCAGCCACTGACCCTGATAGGACATCACACCTGTAGAAAGAACATTTTAAAACACCATAGTGGTCAGCCACTGACCCTGATGGGATATCACACCTGTAGAAAGAACATTTTAAAACACCATAGTGGTCACCACTGACCTGATAGGACATCACACCTGTAGAAAGAACATTTTAAAACACCATAGTGGTCAGCCACTGACCCTGATGGGATATCACACCTGTAGAAAGAACACTTTAAAACACCATAGTGGTCAGCCAGTGACCCTGATAGGACATCACACCTGTAGAAAGAACATTTTAAAAAACTTCCCCTGGCTTAGTTCAAGAAAGATAACTCCGATTTTAAATGGCTTCCACAACACCAACATCCTAAACATGTGTTTGAATTAAGAAGTTTTCCATGTTTTCTGTTCAATATGGACAAGTAAAATTGTTTGCACCCATTAGTATGTTCTCGTGACAATGTGCCAAGACAATGAGAGGGATAGACCAGAGAAGAGGAGATTCTGTGCAAATAAGATAACTAAAAATCCGAAGTCGGACTTAACCCTTCGACTCCCGCACTCTACCCACCATCCGCAAAAACTTAATCCTTTGACTCCCGCACCCTATCTACCAACTGCATAAACTTAACCCTTTGACTCCCTCACTCTACCCACCATCTGCAAAAACTTAATCCTTTGACTCCCGCACCCTATCTACCAACTGCATAAACTTAACCCTTTGACTCCCTCACCCTGTCTATCAGCTTCCTGCAGGACACTGGTCGAAAGGATGAAAAAAATCAAAGGGTAAAGCTTTTGTTTTGCTAGCACCGTTGACAATGCGGGATGCTGGTGGACAGGTTACGGGAGTCAAAGGGTTAAATGAAATCTCAGCGGCAGTGATCTGTGATTCTCTTAGTCCGTGAGTGATGACAGTACGATCGCCAAGAATATGCGATTCCTTCAGTTTCACAACAGGTTTATTAAATACGCGTTCTGATCCTATTTTCGCGTTTTTTTTTTCCGGGTTTCTGTTTCCTTGAACGCGGGGGTCGTATTTGTTTTGGATGTCAGATATTAGTGTGCAATCCAGTCATAAGTTTTCATAAAAAGTAACTCAGATGACAACAACCACTAGGCAGTAAGTCGCTAAGATCAAAAATAGCGGTGAGAGGGTTAAATTGAAAAATTACTTCCCGCTTTCACAGCCAGTCTGTCTCCACCATGCTTTTTTAAATTTTTATTTTATTTTTATTTTTAAAGAATCAATTCAGGGGGAATGTACTCTAGTCCTGTTTTTTCGAAGCATCATTTTGGTGCATACCAAATGTCTGTGGTGCATACAATCGTTCCCCATTTTCGAAAAACGGACTATTCGGAATTACGCTATGGGCTTGTCGACAAGTAATCAGGAGTTGCTGCCCTTGGCTACGGTACGCGACAGACGTAAATAAGGACGCCACAGTGCAAGCTCAAGCATCGTCGGCATTAAATTAAAATTTGCGGAAAAGCTCAGTCCAAAGAAGAATTAAAGACACTGTTGAAAAAGTTATGGATATTGATGGAGTTGATCCATACTAAAGTCCGTAAAAAATCGTGGTCTGCGCTCTGTGGTGTTTGTGTGTGAAGACTATCACTCATTCACAGTCACTAAACATCACCGAACACAGCTTGTGCATT